>JAUFNR010000466.1:0-26852 GCA_031216915.1 Pictodentalium vernedei | reverse complement strand
GAATAAGCTTCCAATTGTCCATCAATCAAAGGGAGGTAATCCACTTTCAGTTTCTATCAAATAGAAAGGAAATTCAGCTGTCACATCATAAAAAATTCAAGTAACTCCATACATAAACTACTCACATGGAGTGAAAACCTTCTGTACACTCCATTAACACAACATTTAATTCATTTCATAGGATGAAACAGGTTATTTCACATTTGATTCACTAACTGAGGTCCCCAAAACAAGAATAGTCTCCATTCTGTGCTGTTTCTGAGAACTTGGCATGTTAAAAATCACATATTTAGCACATTTATATAGATAGAGGGGGGTTAAAATGTCAGAATGAAAGAAAAGAGACTTGCAGTAGTTAGATGTGGGATGGGAGCTTAGGTGGCATGTGGAAAACATGACAAATTTTATTAAATGTGTTTCAAGGTAGCAATACAGTGCATTTAAACTCCAACCGGTATAGGGTTAAACAGATTCATTCTGCAGAAATGGTTGTGTTTGTCACCATTATTTCAACTGTTCTACCTTGCAGTTGCCCCAAACAACTGGAAATTCAACCACTAACCAGCCAAACAATCTTTCCTCCTATCTCAGGTCACCTTGTTTATTCAGCAAGCATTTTATGCATGCCAGGAAAGCAAAACAGGCACTGTGTCGTGAAAATTGGGCATCCCACACCTCCAAAATAGCATTTTCCCAAAACTTTCAAACATATTACAAACCCAAAGTGCTTGAATTGAAAAATTTACAAGAACGGGATATCCGAAAACAAAGAAATATCTTGAAATATCCCTCAACAACAGTTACAAGGAAATACTCCTTTAGGTTATGAACCACTAAATAAATCCCATTGACCACAGTGTTAACCTTCAACTCTCTGTACAACACACCAAGTTGTTTTGAAAAAAAATTCCTATACATTTACAAAGTACATCATCTCTTGAAAAAATTAAACTGGAAAAAAATATATGTTGCCACACCAAATTTCAGTTTAAATTTCGAATTTTCACAACTACCGTATGGTCTTGCACTGAATGACCTTCACACTTTTTCCCCCATGCCTCATGTTTTTGAGAGATTCTCACACATTCCGGCACCAAATTACAAACAAACTTATTAATCCTTTCTAAAGTGGAGGAATCAAAATTTTAATTAATGGTTTCAAAGTCAAAATATATTTAACCAATCAACTGATCAGCCCTATTTAATCCTACTCACAACATTGGGTGTCAAACGCTCCAGGTCACGTGTTCACTTATTTAGTGGTTCATAACCTAAAGAGATACCAAAGTTGATTTCAATATCTGTAATTTGGGATTTAAATTCAAAATGAAATACTACCAAATTGATTCCAAACATTTTTTTTTAAATTCGCTGTTTTTTTCTCTGACCTCACAGCATTTCATTTAACCCATCCTGTTTTTTGAGTAAAAAAAAATCCTGATACATTTTCACCATTTCACTCATTATAATTAAACATAGTAAAAAAATCATTGAAAAAATATTCTTCAAACTGACATCATTTTGTATCAATACATTAACAGATCAGCCTCATGTGTACCTCAAAGCCCAATTATTCTCAGATTACACTCAGTGCAAGAATATTTTAACCCCTTCATTCTTCTCAAAATAAAGATGAAAAAATGTACTTTTCCTTCCTCAAATGTTTCTATATGGCACATATGTGCAGAGCAATACCACATGTGAGAGAAGCACACCTTGACTCAACATAACCATATAATTTGAGTGGAAAACAGAAACAAAGGAACAAGCAAGGGTTGCTATTTGACCTACACCGTACCAACCAATTCAGTGAAAAAGCCACCCCCTGATGCTTATGAGACCTTCCATCATAGTTTTAGTGACAGAAGTTTATAGTGTTTCCAGATGTATAACTTACAGAGATAAGAAGCATCTTAGAAATCAATAAATCACAGATTTATTTTATCTTATCACTGGCAGAGTGGCCTCCGAGTGGAAAATTCCCTCGGTAATGTGTTGCAAAGACAAAAATCTCCACATTTACCCTGCTCAAATGAAATATTTTATGGACAGCACAGGAATTTTGAGAGAAGTCAACCACATGACTCCTCGTATTATACTCATGGATGCCAGGAGCTGAATTCTAAATTAGCAGAAACAAATTGGAGGGGGGGGGGGGGGGGGGTTGTGAGCAGAATAATAAAATCTTACAGATGACTCCAGATATGTTTCAGAGGTCATGCAAATACATACAGTGGCATAGCACTTTTCCCCCCACTGGAAATGAGAACTATTGACCCAGTCTAGTTACTGTTAACCCTTTCCCCACCCCAGCCTACCTCCACTTGTTTCACCTTTTCAAAAAAAAAATAGTTGTTGAACCCTCTTAGAATCAACAAAGGTGCTGATTCCAGAAAGATTCAACAACATATTTTTACTAGAATATACCTGAAACATTAATCTAAGGAGTGGTTAAGTATCTCTATTTACCTTATTTATGATATAATATGTCATATTGACTGCTACATCATAACATTAACAGAAAGCAAATCTTAGTGAGACTACTTGGCAAAAAATAATGGTTGAAAAACCAATAAAAAAGACAAGAAGCAAAATTCAATTTTCAAGCATATAGTTTGGGGAATGCGCTCTTTGTAAGGAACACAGTACTTAAGGCACACCCAGCGAGGATTGACAAAAACATTGCTACTGAATCTTGAGATGAAAAGAGGAAAGAATTTTATACAATGTGAATGCTGCCATTGCAAAAACTGAAAAAAATTCAAGTTACCTACGGTGTCATGATTTTCAAATCACGAAAACCCTTCTAGAATAGCGATTGGAATCTGATATTCAAAAAACTTCAAGGCAGAGGGTATTTGCTCAGAAATAACTGGAATAAGCTTCCAATTGTCCATCAATCAAAGGGAGGTAATCCACTTTCAGTTTCTATCAAATAGAAAGGAAATTCAGCTGTCACATCATAAAAAATTCAAGTAACTCCATACATAAACTACTCACATGGAGTGAAAACCTTCTGTACACTCCATTAACACAACATTTAATTCATTTCATAGGATGAAACAGGTTATTTCACATTTGATTCACTAACTGAGGTCCCCAAAACAAGAATAGTCTCCATTCTGTGCTGTTTCTGAGAACTTGGCATGTTAAAAATCACATATTTAGCACATTTATATAGATAGAGGGGGGTTAAAATGTCAGAATGAAAGAAAAGAGACTTGCAGTAGTTAGATGTGGGATGGGAGCTTAGGTGGCATGTGGAAAACATGACAAATTTTATTAAATGTGTTTCAAGGTAGCAATACAGTGCATTTAAACTCCAACCGGTATAGGGTTAAACAGATTCATTCTGCAGAAATGGTTGTGTTTGTCACCATTATTTCAACTGTTCTACCTTGCAGTTGCCCCAAACAACTGGAAATTCAACCACTAACCAGCCAAACAATCTTTCCTCCTATCTCAGGTCACCTTGTTTATTCAGCAAGCATTTTATGCATGCCAGGAAAGCAAAACAGGCACTGTGTCGTGAAAATTGGGCATCCCACACCTCCAAAATAGCATTTTCCCAAAACTTTCAAACATATTACAAACCCAAAGTGCTTGAATTGAAAAATTTACAAGAACGGGATATCCGAAAACAAAGAAATATCTTGAAATATCCCTCAACAACAGTTACAAGGAAATACTCCTTTAGGTTATGAACCACTAAATAAATCCCATTGACCACAGTGTTAACCTTCAACTCTCTGTACAACACACCAAGTTGTTTTGAAAAAAAATTCCTATACATTTACAAAGTACATCATCTCTTGAAAAAATTAAACTGGAAAAAAATATATGTTGCCACACCAAATTTCAGTTTAAATTTCGAATTTTCACAACTACCGTATGGTCTTGCACTGAATGACCTTCACACTTTTTCCCCCATGCCTCATGTTTTTGAGAGATTCTCACACATTCCGGCACCAAATTACAAACAAACTTATTAATCCTTTCTAAAGTGGAGGAATCAAAATTTTAATTAATGGTTTCAAAGTCAAAATATATTTAACCAATCAACTGATCAGCCCTATTTAATCCTACTCACAACATTGGGTGTCAAACGCTCCAGGTCACGTGTTCACTTATTTAGTGGTTCATAACCTAAAGAGATACCAAAGTTGATTTCAATATCTGTAATTTGGGATTTAAATTCAAAATGAAATACTACCAAATTGATTCCAAACATTTTTTTTTAAATTCGCTGTTTTTTTCTCTGACCTCACAGCATTTCATTTAACCCATCCTGTTTTTTGAGTAAAAAAAAATCCTGATACATTTTCACCATTTCACTCATTATAATTAAACATAGTAAAAAAATCATTGAAAAAATATTCTTCAAACTGACATCATTTTGTATCAATACATTAACAGATCAGCCTCATGTGTACCTCAAAGCCCAATTATTCTCAGATTACACTCAGTGCAAGAATATTTTAACCCCTTCATTCTTCTCAAAATAAAGATGAAAAAATGTACTTTTCCTTCCTCAAATGTTTCTATATGGCACATATGTGCAGAGCAATACCACATGTGAGAGAAGCACACCTTGACTCAACATAACCATATAATTTGAGTGGAAAACAGAAACAAAGGAACAAGCAAGGGTTGCTATTTGACCTACACCGTACCAACCAATTCAGTGAAAAAGCCACCCCCTGATGCTTATGAGACCTTCCATCATAGTTTTAGTGACAGAAGTTTATAGTGTTTCCAGATGTATAACTTACAGAGATAAGAAGCATCTTAGAAATCAATAAATCACAGATTTATTTTATCTTATCACTGGCAGAGTGGCCTCCGAGTGGAAAATTCCCTCGGTAATGTGTTGCAAAGACAAAAATCTCCACATTTACCCTGCTCAAATGAAATATTTTATGGACAGCACAGGAATTTTGAGAGAAGTCAACCACATGACTCCTCGTATTATACTCATGGATGCCAGGAGCTGAATTCTAAATTAGCAGAAACAAATTGGAGGGGGGGGGGGGGGGGGTTGTGAGCAGAATAATAAAATCTTACAGATGACTCCAGATATGTTTCAGAGGTCATGCAAATACATACAGTGGCATAGCACTTTTCCCCCCACTGGAAATGAGAACTATTGACCCAGTCTAGTTACTGTTAACCCTTTCCCCACCCCAGCCTACCTCCACTTGTTTCACCTTTTCAAAAAAAAATAGTTGTTGAACCCTCTTAGAATCAACAAAGGTGCTGATTCCAGAAAGATTCAACAACATATTTTTACTAGAATATACCTGAAACATTAATCTAAGGAGTGGTTAAGTATCTCTATTTACCTTATTTATGATATAATATGTCATATTGACTGCTACATCATAACATTAACAGAAAGCAAATCTTAGTGAGACTACTTGGCAAAAAATAATGGTTGAAAAACCAATAAAAAAGACAAGAAGCAAAATTCAATTTTCAAGCATATAGTTTGGGGAATGCGCTCTTTGTAAGGAACACAGTACTTAAGGCACACCCAGCGAGGATTGACAAAAACATTGCTACTGAATCTTGAGATGAAAAGAGGAAAGAATTTTATACAATGTGAATGCTGCCATTGCAAAAACTGAAAAAAATTCAAGTTACCTACGGTGTCATGATTTTCAAATCACGAAAACCCTTCTAGAATAGCGATTGGAATCTGATATTCAAAAAACTTCAAGGCAGAGGGTATTTGCTCAGAAATAACTGGAATAAGCTTCCAATTGTCCATCAATCAAAGGGAGGTAATCCACTTTCAGTTTCTATCAAATAGAAAGGAAATTCAGCTGTCACATCATAAAAAATTCAAGTAACTCCATACATAAACTACTCACATGGAGTGAAAACCTTCTGTACACTCCATTAACACAACATTTAATTCATTTCATAGGATGAAACAGGTTATTTCACATTTGATTCACTAACTGAGGTCCCCAAAACAAGAATAGTCTCCATTCTGTGCTGTTTCTGAGAACTTGGCATGTTAAAAATCACATATTTAGCACATTTATATAGATAGAGGGGGGTTAAAATGTCAGAATGAAAGAAAAGAGACTTGCAGTAGTTAGATGTGGGATGGGAGCTTAGGTGGCATGTGGAAAACATGACAAATTTTATTAAATGTGTTTCAAGGTAGCAATACAGTGCATTTAAACTCCAACCGGTATAGGGTTAAACAGATTCATTCTGCAGAAATGGTTGTGTTTGTCACCATTATTTCAACTGTTCTACCTTGCAGTTGCCCCAAACAACTGGAAATTCAACCACTAACCAGCCAAACAATCTTTCCTCCTATCTCAGGTCACCTTGTTTATTCAGCAAGCATTTTATGCATGCCAGGAAAGCAAAACAGGCACTGTGTCGTGAAAATTGGGCATCCCACACCTCCAAAATAGCATTTTCCCAAAACTTTCAAACATATTACAAACCCAAAGTGCTTGAATTGAAAAATTTACAAGAACGGGATATCCGAAAACAAAGAAATATCTTGAAATATCCCTCAACAACAGTTACAAGGAAATACTCCTTTAGGTTATGAACCACTAAATAAATCCCATTGACCACAGTGTTAACCTTCAACTCTCTGTACAACACACCAAGTTGTTTTGAAAAAAAATTCCTATACATTTACAAAGTACATCATCTCTTGAAAAAATTAAACTGGAAAAAAATATATGTTGCCACACCAAATTTCAGTTTAAATTTCGAATTTTCACAACTACCGTATGGTCTTGCACTGAATGACCTTCACACTTTTTCCCCCATGCCTCATGTTTTTGAGAGATTCTCACACATTCCGGCACCAAATTACAAACAAACTTATTAATCCTTTCTAAAGTGGAGGAATCAAAATTTTAATTAATGGTTTCAAAGTCAAAATATATTTAACCAATCAACTGATCAGCCCTATTTAATCCTACTCACAACATTGGGTGTCAAACGCTCCAGGTCACGTGTTCACTTATTTAGTGGTTCATAACCTAAAGAGATACCAAAGTTGATTTCAATATCTGTAATTTGGGATTTAAATTCAAAATGAAATACTACCAAATTGATTCCAAACATTTTTTTTTAAATTCGCTGTTTTTTTCTCTGACCTCACAGCATTTCATTTAACCCATCCTGTTTTTTGAGTAAAAAAAAATCCTGATACATTTTCACCATTTCACTCATTATAATTAAACATAGTAAAAAAATCATTGAAAAAATATTCTTCAAACTGACATCATTTTGTATCAATACATTAACAGATCAGCCTCATGTGTACCTCAAAGCCCAATTATTCTCAGATTACACTCAGTGCAAGAATATTTTAACCCCTTCATTCTTCTCAAAATAAAGATGAAAAAATGTACTTTTCCTTCCTCAAATGTTTCTATATGGCACATATGTGCAGAGCAATACCACATGTGAGAGAAGCACACCTTGACTCAACATAACCATATAATTTGAGTGGAAAACAGAAACAAAGGAACAAGCAAGGGTTGCTATTTGACCTACACCGTACCAACCAATTCAGTGAAAAAGCCACCCCCTGATGCTTATGAGACCTTCCATCATAGTTTTAGTGACAGAAGTTTATAGTGTTTCCAGATGTATAACTTACAGAGATAAGAAGCATCTTAGAAATCAATAAATCACAGATTTATTTTATCTTATCACTGGCAGAGTGGCCTCCGAGTGGAAAATTCCCTCGGTAATGTGTTGCAAAGACAAAAATCTCCACATTTACCCTGCTCAAATGAAATATTTTATGGACAGCACAGGAATTTTGAGAGAAGTCAACCACATGACTCCTCGTATTATACTCATGGATGCCAGGAGCTGAATTCTAAATTAGCAGAAACAAATTGGAGGGGGGGGGGGGGGGGTTGTGAGCAGAATAATAAAATCTTACAGATGACTCCAGATATGTTTCAGAGGTCATGCAAATACATACAGTGGCATAGCACTTTTCCCCCCACTGGAAATGAGAACTATTGACCCAGTCTAGTTACTGTTAACCCTTTCCCCACCCCAGCCTACCTCCACTTGTTTCACCTTTTCAAAAAAAAATAGTTGTTGAACCCTCTTAGAATCAACAAAGGTGCTGATTCCAGAAAGATTCAACAACATATTTTTACTAGAATATACCTGAAACATTAATCTAAGGAGTGGTTAAGTATCTCTATTTACCTTATTTATGATATAATATGTCATATTGACTGCTACATCATAACATTAACAGAAAGCAAATCTTAGTGAGACTACTTGGCAAAAAATAATGGTTGAAAAACCAATAAAAAAGACAAGAAGCAAAATTCAATTTTCAAGCATATAGTTTGGGGAATGCGCTCTTTGTAAGGAACACAGTACTTAAGGCACACCCAGCGAGGATTGACAAAAACATTGCTACTGAATCTTGAGATGAAAAGAGGAAAGAATTTTATACAATGTGAATGCTGCCATTGCAAAAACTGAAAAAAATTCAAGTTACCTACGGTGTCATGATTTTCAAATCACGAAAACCCTTCTAGAATAGCGATTGGAATCTGATATTCAAAAAACTTCAAGGCAGAGGGTATTTGCTCAGAAATAACTGGAATAAGCTTCCAATTGTCCATCAATCAAAGGGAGGTAATCCACTTTCAGTTTCTATCAAATAGAAAGGAAATTCAGCTGTCACATCATAAAAAATTCAAGTAACTCCATACATAAACTACTCACATGGAGTGAAAACCTTCTGTACACTCCATTAACACAACATTTAATTCATTTCATAGGATGAAACAGGTTATTTCACATTTGATTCACTAACTGAGGTCCCCAAAACAAGAATAGTCTCCATTCTGTGCTGTTTCTGAGAACTTGGCATGTTAAAAATCACATATTTAGCACATTTATATAGATAGAGGGGGGTTAAAATGTCAGAATGAAAGAAAAGAGACTTGCAGTAGTTAGATGTGGGATGGGAGCTTAGGTGGCATGTGGAAAACATGACAAATTTTATTAAATGTGTTTCAAGGTAGCAATACAGTGCATTTAAACTCCAACCGGTATAGGGTTAAACAGATTCATTCTGCAGAAATGGTTGTGTTTGTCACCATTATTTCAACTGTTCTACCTTGCAGTTGCCCCAAACAACTGGAAATTCAACCACTAACCAGCCAAACAATCTTTCCTCCTATCTCAGGTCACCTTGTTTATTCAGCAAGCATTTTATGCATGCCAGGAAAGCAAAACAGGCACTGTGTCGTGAAAATTGGGCATCCCACACCTCCAAAATAGCATTTTCCCAAAACTTTCAAACATATTACAAACCCAAAGTGCTTGAATTGAAAAATTTACAAGAACGGGATATCCGAAAACAAAGAAATATCTTGAAATATCCCTCAACAACAGTTACAAGGAAATACTCCTTTAGGTTATGAACCACTAAATAAATCCCATTGACCACAGTGTTAACCTTCAACTCTCTGTACAACACACCAAGTTGTTTTGAAAAAAAATTCCTATACATTTACAAAGTACATCATCTCTTGAAAAAATTAAACTGGAAAAAAATATATGTTGCCACACCAAATTTCAGTTTAAATTTCGAATTTTCACAACTACCGTATGGTCTTGCACTGAATGACCTTCACACTTTTTCCCCCATGCCTCATGTTTTTGAGAGATTCTCACACATTCCGGCACCAAATTACAAACAAACTTATTAATCCTTTCTAAAGTGGAGGAATCAAAATTTTAATTAATGGTTTCAAAGTCAAAATATATTTAACCAATCAACTGATCAGCCCTATTTAATCCTACTCACAACATTGGGTGTCAAACGCTCCAGGTCACGTGTTCACTTATTTAGTGGTTCATAACCTAAAGAGATACCAAAGTTGATTTCAATATCTGTAATTTGGGATTTAAATTCAAAATGAAATACTACCAAATTGATTCCAAACATTTTTTTTTAAATTCGCTGTTTTTTTCTCTGACCTCACAGCATTTCATTTAACCCATCCTGTTTTTTGAGTAAAAAAAAATCCTGATACATTTTCACCATTTCACTCATTATAATTAAACATAGTAAAAAAATCATTGAAAAAATATTCTTCAAACTGACATCATTTTGTATCAATACATTAACAGATCAGCCTCATGTGTACCTCAAAGCCCAATTATTCTCAGATTACACTCAGTGCAAGAATATTTTAACCCCTTCATTCTTCTCAAAATAAAGATGAAAAAATGTACTTTTCCTTCCTCAAATGTTTCTATATGGCACATATGTGCAGAGCAATACCACATGTGAGAGAAGCACACCTTGACTCAACATAACCATATAATTTGAGTGGAAAACAGAAACAAAGGAACAAGCAAGGGTTGCTATTTGACCTACACCGTACCAACCAATTCAGTGAAAAAGCCACCCCCTGATGCTTATGAGACCTTCCATCATAGTTTTAGTGACAGAAGTTTATAGTGTTTCCAGATGTATAACTTACAGAGATAAGAAGCATCTTAGAAATCAATAAATCACAGATTTATTTTATCTTATCACTGGCAGAGTGGCCTCCGAGTGGAAAATTCCCTCGGTAATGTGTTGCAAAGACAAAAATCTCCACATTTACCCTGCTCAAATGAAATATTTTATGGACAGCACAGGAATTTTGAGAGAAGTCAACCACATGACTCCTCGTATTATACTCATGGATGCCAGGAGCTGAATTCTAAATTAGCAGAAACAAATTGGAGGGGGGGGGGGGGGGGTTGTGAGCAGAATAATAAAATCTTACAGATGACTCCAGATATGTTTCAGAGGTCATGCAAATACATACAGTGGCATAGCACTTTTCCCCCCACTGGAAATGAGAACTATTGACCCAGTCTAGTTACTGTTAACCCTTTCCCCACCCCAGCCTACCTCCACTTGTTTCACCTTTTCAAAAAAAAATAGTTGTTGAACCCTCTTAGAATCAACAAAGGTGCTGATTCCAGAAAGATTCAACAACATATTTTTACTAGAATATACCTGAAACATTAATCTAAGGAGTGGTTAAGTATCTCTATTTACCTTATTTATGATATAATATGTCATATTGACTGCTACATCATAACATTAACAGAAAGCAAATCTTAGTGAGACTACTTGGCAAAAAATAATGGTTGAAAAACCAATAAAAAAGACAAGAAGCAAAATTCAATTTTCAAGCATATAGTTTGGGGAATGCGCTCTTTGTAAGGAACACAGTACTTAAGGCACACCCAGCGAGGATTGACAAAAACATTGCTACTGAATCTTGAGATGAAAAGAGGAAAGAATTTTATACAATGTGAATGCTGCCATTGCAAAAACTGAAAAAAATTCAAGTTACCTACGGTGTCATGATTTTCAAATCACGAAAACCCTTCTAGAATAGCGATTGGAATCTGATATTCAAAAAACTTCAAGGCAGAGGGTATTTGCTCAGAAATAACTGGAATAAGCTTCCAATTGTCCATCAATCAAAGGGAGGTAATCCACTTTCAGTTTCTATCAAATAGAAAGGAAATTCAGCTGTCACATCATAAAAAATTCAAGTAACTCCATACATAAACTACTCACATGGAGTGAAAACCTTCTGTACACTCCATTAACACAACATTTAATTCATTTCATAGGATGAAACAGGTTATTTCACATTTGATTCACTAACTGAGGTCCCCAAAACAAGAATAGTCTCCATTCTGTGCTGTTTCTGAGAACTTGGCATGTTAAAAATCACATATTTAGCACATTTATATAGATAGAGGGGGGTTAAAATGTCAGAATGAAAGAAAAGAGACTTGCAGTAGTTAGATGTGGGATGGGAGCTTAGGTGGCATGTGGAAAACATGACAAATTTTATTAAATGTGTTTCAAGGTAGCAATACAGTGCATTTAAACTCCAACCGGTATAGGGTTAAACAGATTCATTCTGCAGAAATGGTTGTGTTTGTCACCATTATTTCAACTGTTCTACCTTGCAGTTGCCCCAAACAACTGGAAATTCAACCACTAACCAGCCAAACAATCTTTCCTCCTATCTCAGGTCACCTTGTTTATTCAGCAAGCATTTTATGCATGCCAGGAAAGCAAAACAGGCACTGTGTCGTGAAAATTGGGCATCCCACACCTCCAAAATAGCATTTTCCCAAAACTTTCAAACATATTACAAACCCAAAGTGCTTGAATTGAAAAATTTACAAGAATGGGATATCCGAAAACAAAGAAATATCTTGAAATATCCCTCAACAACAGTTACAAGGAAATACTCCTTTAGGTTATGAACCACTAAATAAATCCCATTGACCACAGTGTTAACCTTCAACTCTCTGTACAACACACCAAGTTGTTTTGAAAAAAAATTCCTATACATTTACAAAGTACATCATCTCTTGAAAAAATTAAACTGGAAAAAAATATATGTTGCCACACCAAATTTCAGTTTAAATTTCGAATTTTCACAACTACCGTATGGTCTTGCACTGAATGACCTTCACACTTTTTCCCCCATGCCTCATGTTTTTGAGAGATTCTCACACATTCCGGCACCAAATTACAAACAAACTTATTAATCCTTTCTAAAGTGGAGGAATCAAAATTTTAATTAATGGTTTCAAAGTCAAAATATATTTAACCAATCAACTGATCAGCCCTATTTAATCCTACTCACAACATTGGGTGTCAAACGCTCCAGGTCACGTGTTCACTTATTTAGTGGTTCATAACCTAAAGAGATACCAAAGTTGATTTCAATATCTGTAATTTGGGATTTAAATTCAAAATGAAATACTACCAAATTGATTCCAAACATTTTTTTTTAAATTCGCTGTTTTTTTCTCTGACCTCACAGCATTTCATTTAACCCATCCTGTTTTTTGAGTAAAAAAAAATCCTGATACATTTTCACCATTTCACTCATTATAATTAAACATAGTAAAAAAATCATTGAAAAAATATTCTTCAAACTGACATCATTTTGTATCAATACATTAACAGATCAGCCTCATGTGTACCTCAAAGCCCAATTATTCTCAGATTACACTCAGTGCAAGAATATTTTAACCCCTTCATTCTTCTCAAAATAAAGATGAAAAAATGTACTTTTCCTTCCTCAAATGTTTCTATATGGCACATATGTGCAGAGCAATACCACATGTGAGAGAAGCACACCTTGACTCAACATAACCATATAATTTGAGTGGAAAACAGAAACAAAGGAACAAGCAAGGGTTGCTATTTGACCTACACCGTACCAACCAATTCAGTGAAAAAGCCACCCCCTGATGCTTATGAGACCTTCCATCATAGTTTTAGTGACAGAAGTTTATAGTGTTTCCAGATGTATAACTTACAGAGATAAGAAGCATCTTAGAAATCAATAAATCACAGATTTATTTTATCTTATCACTGGCAGAGTGGCCTCCGAGTGGAAAATTCCCTCGGTAATGTGTTGCAAAGACAAAAATCTCCACATTTACCCTGCTCAAATGAAATATTTTATGGACAGCACAGGAATTTTGAGAGAAGTCAACCACATGACTCCTCGTATTATACTCATGGATGCCAGGAGCTGAATTCTAAATTAGCAGAAACAAATTGGAGGGGGGGGGGGGGGGTTGTGAGCAGAATAATAAAATCTTACAGATGACTCCAGATATGTTTCAGAGGTCATGCAAATACATACAGTGGCATAGCACTTTTCCCCCCACTGGAAATGAGAACTATTGACCCAGTCTAGTTACTGTTAACCCTTTCCCCACCCCAGCCTACCTCCACTTGTTTCACCTTTTCAAAAAAAAATAGTTGTTGAACCCTCTTAGAATCAACAAAGGTGCTGATTCCAGAAAGATTCAACAACATATTTTTACTAGAATATACCTGAAACATTAATCTAAGGAGTGGTTAAGTATCTCTATTTACCTTATTTATGATATAATATGTCATATTGACTGCTACATCATAACATTAACAGAAAGCAAATCTTAGTGAGACTACTTGGCAAAAAATAATGGTTGAAAAACCAATAAAAAAGACAAGAAGCAAAATTCAATTTTCAAGCATATAGTTTGGGGAATGCGCTCTTTGTAAGGAACACAGTACTTAAGGCACACCCAGCGAGGATTGACAAAAACATTGCTACTGAATCTTGAGATGAAAAGAGGAAAGAATTTTATACAATGTGAATGCTGCCATTGCAAAAACTGAAAAAAATTCAAGTTACCTACGGTGTCATGATTTTCAAATCACGAAAACCCTTCTAGAATAGCGATTGGAATCTGATATTCAAAAAACTTCAAGGCAGAGGGTATTTGCTCAGAAATAACTGGAATAAGCTTCCAATTGTCCATCAATCAAAGGGAGGTAATCCACTTTCAGTTTCTATCAAATAGAAAGGAAATTCAGCTGTCACATCATAAAAAATTCAAGTAACTCCATACATAAACTACTCACATGGAGTGAAAACCTTCTGTACACTCCATTAACACAACATTTAATTCATTTCATAGGATGAAACAGGTTATTTCACATTTGATTCACTAACTGAGGTCCCCAAAACAAGAATAGTCTCCATTCTGTGCTGTTTCTGAGAACTTGGCATGTTAAAAATCACATATTTAGCACATTTATATAGATAGAGGGGGGTTAAAATGTCAGAATGAAAGAAAAGAGACTTGCAGTAGTTAGATGTGGGATGGGAGCTTAGGTGGCATGTGGAAAACATGACAAATTTTATTAAATGTGTTTCAAGGTAGCAATACAGTGCATTTAAACTCCAACCGGTATAGGGTTAAACAGATTCATTCTGCAGAAATGGTTGTGTTTGTCACCATTATTTCAACTGTTCTACCTTGCAGTTGCCCCAAACAACTGGAAATTCAACCACTAACCAGCCAAACAATCTTTCCTCCTATCTCAGGTCACCTTGTTTATTCAGCAAGCATTTTATGCATGCCAGGAAAGCAAAACAGGCACTGTGTCGTGAAAATTGGGCATCCCACACCTCCAAAATAGCATTTTCCCAAAACTTTCAAACATATTACAAACCCAAAGTGCTTGAATTGAAAAATTTACAAGAACGGGATATCCGAAAACAAAGAAATATCTTGAAATATCCCTCAACAACAGTTACAAGGAAATACTCCTTTAGGTTATGAACCACTAAATAAATCCCATTGACCACAGTGTTAACCTTCAACTCTCTGTACAACACACCAAGTTGTTTTGAAAAAAAATTCCTATACATTTACAAAGTACATCATCTCTTGAAAAAATTAAACTGGAAAAAAATATATGTTGCCACACCAAATTTCAGTTTAAATTTCGAATTTTCACAACTACCGTATGGTCTTGCACTGAATGACCTTCACACTTTTTCCCCCATGCCTCATGTTTTTGAGAGATTCTCACACATTCCGGCACCAAATTACAAACAAACTTATTAATCCTTTCTAAAGTGGAGGAATCAAAATTTTAATTAATGGTTTCAAAGTCAAAATATATTTAACCAATCAACTGATCAGCCCTATTTAATCCTACTCACAACATTGGGTGTCAAACGCTCCAGGTCACGTGTTCACTTATTTAGTGGTTCATAACCTAAAGAGATACCAAAGTTGATTTCAATATCTGTAATTTGGGATTTAAATTCAAAATGAAATACTACCAAATTGATTCCAAACATTTTTTTTTAAATTCGCTGTTTTTTTCTCTGACCTCACAGCATTTCATTTAACCCATCCTGTTTTTTGAGTAAAAAAAAATCCTGATACATTTTCACCATTTCACTCATTATAATTAAACATAGTAAAAAAATCATTGAAAAAATATTCTTCAAACTGACATCATTTTGTATCAATACATTAACAGATCAGCCTCATGTGTACCTCAAAGCCCAATTATTCTCAGATTACACTCAGTGCAAGAATATTTTAACCCCTTCATTCTTCTCAAAATAAAGATGAAAAAATGTACTTTTCCTTCCTCAAATGTTTCTATATGGCACATATGTGCAGAGCAATACCACATGTGAGAGAAGCACACCTTGACTCAACATAACCATATAATTTGAGTGGAAAACAGAAACAAAGGAACAAGCAAGGGTTGCTATTTGACCTACACCGTACCAACCAATTCAGTGAAAAAGCCACCCCCTGATGCTTATGAGACCTTCCATCATAGTTTTAGTGACAGAAGTTTATAGTGTTTCCAGATGTATAACTTACAGAGATAAGAAGCATCTTAGAAATCAATAAATCACAGATTTATTTTATCTTATCACTGGCAGAGTGGCCTCCGAGTGGAAAATTCCCTCGGTAATGTGTTGCAAAGACAAAAATCTCCACATTTACCCTGCTCAAATGAAATATTTTATGGACAGCACAGGAATTTTGAGAGAAGTCAACCACATGACTCCTCGTATTATACTCATGGATGCCAGGAGCTGAATTCTAAATTAGCAGAAACAAATTGGAGGGGGGGGGGGGGGGGTTGTGAGCAGAATAATAAAATCTTACAGATGACTCCAGATATGTTTCAGAGGTCATGCAAATACATACAGTGGCATAGCACTTTTCCCCCCACTGGAAATGAGAACTATTGACCCAGTCTAGTTACTGTTAACCCTTTCCCCACCCCAGCCTACCTCCACTTGTTTCACCTTTTCAAAAAAAAATAGTTGTTGAACCCTCTTAGAATCAACAAAGGTGCTGATTCCAGAAAGATTCAACAACATATTTTTACTAGAATATACCTGAAACATTAATCTAAGGAGTGGTTAAGTATCTCTATTTACCTTATTTATGATATAATATGTCATATTGACTGCTACATCATAACATTAACAGAAAGCAAATCTTAGTGAGACTACTTGGCAAAAAATAATGGTTGAAAAACCAATAAAAAAGACAAGAAGCAAAATTCAATTTTCAAGCATATAGTTTGGGGAATGCGCTCTTTGTAAGGAACACAGTACTTAAGGCACACCCAGCGAGGATTGACAAAAACATTGCTACTGAATCTTGAGATGAAAAGAGGAAAGAATTTTATACAATGTGAATGCTGCCATTGCAAAAACTGAAAAAAATTCAAGTTACCTACGGTGTCATGATTTTCAAATCACGAAAACCCTTCTAGAATAGCGATTGGAATCTGATATTCAAAAAACTTCAAGGCAGAGGGTATTTGCTCAGAAATAACTGGAATAAGCTTCCAATTGTCCATCAATCAAAGGGAGGTAATCCACTTTCAGTTTCTATCAAATAGAAAGGAAATTCAGCTGTCACATCATAAAAAATTCAAGTAACTCCATACATAAACTACTCACATGGAGTGAAAACCTTCTGTACACTCCATTAACACAACATTTAATTCATTTCATAGGATGAAACAGGTTATTTCACATTTGATTCACTAACTGAGGTCCCCAAAACAAGAATAGTCTCCATTCTGTGCTGTTTCTGAGAACTTGGCATGTTAAAAATCACATATTTAGCACATTTATATAGATAGAGGGGGGTTAAAATGTCAGAATGAAAGAAAAGAGACTTGCAGTAGTTAGATGTGGGATGGGAGCTTAGGTGGCATGTGGAAAACATGACAAATTTTATTAAATGTGTTTCAAGGTAGCAATACAGTGCATTTAAACTCCAACCGGTATAGGGTTAAACAGATTCATTCTGCAGAAATGGTTGTGTTTGTCACCATTATTTCAACTGTTCTACCTTGCAGTTGCCCCAAACAACTGGAAATTCAACCACTAACCAGCCAAACAATCTTTCCTCCTATCTCAGGTCACCTTGTTTATTCAGCAAGCATTTTATGCATGCCAGGAAAGCAAAACAGGCACTGTGTCGTGAAAATTGGGCATCCCACACCTCCAAAATAGCATTTTCCCAAAACTTTCAAACATATTACAAACCCAAAGTGCTTGAATTGAAAAATTTACAAGAACGGGATATCCGAAAACAAAGAAATATCTTGAAATATCCCTCAACAACAGTTACAAGGAAATACTCCTTTAGGTTATGAACCACTAAATAAATCCCATTGACCACAGTGTTAACCTTCAACTCTCTGTACAACACACCAAGTTGTTTTGAAAAAAAATTCCTATACATTTACAAAGTACATCATCTCTTGAAAAAATTAAACTGGAAAAAAATATATGTTGCCACACCAAATTTCAGTTTAAATTTCGAATTTTCACAACTACCGTATGGTCTTGCACTGAATGACCTTCACACTTTTTCCCCCATGCCTCATGTTTTTGAGAGATTCTCACACATTCCGGCACCAAATTACAAACAAACTTATTAATCCTTTCTAAAGTGGAGGAATCAAAATTTTAATTAATGGTTTCAAAGTCAAAATATATTTAACCAATCAACTGATCAGCCCTATTTAATCCTACTCACAACATTGGGTGTCAAACGCTCCAGGTCACGTGTTCACTTATTTAGTGGTTCATAACCTAAAGAGATACCAAAGTTGATTTCAATATCTGTAATTTGGGATTTAAATTCAAAATGAAATACTACCAAATTGATTCCAAACATTTTTTTTTAAATTCGCTGTTTTTTTCTCTGACCTCACAGCATTTCATTTAACCCATCCTGTTTTTTGAGTAAAAAAAAATCCTGATACATTTTCACCATTTCACTCATTATAATTAAACATAGTAAAAAAATCATTGAAAAAATATTCTTCAAACTGACATCATTTTGTATCAATACATTAACAGATCAGCCTCATGTGTACCTCAAAGCCCAATTATTCTCAGATTACACTCAGTGCAAGAATATTTTAACCCCTTCATTCTTCTCAAAATAAAGATGAAAAAATGTACTTTTCCTTCCTCAAATGTTTCTATATGGCACATATGTGCAGAGCAATACCACATGTGAGAGAAGCACACCTTGACTCAACATAACCATATAATTTGAGTGGAAAACAGAAACAAAGGAACAAGCAAGGGTTGCTATTTGACCTACACCGTACCAACCAATTCAGTGAAAAAGCCACCCCCTGATGCTTATGAGACCTTCCATCATAGTTTTAGTGACAGAAGTTTATAGTGTTTCCAGATGTATAACTTACAGAGATAAGAAGCATCTTAGAAATCAATAAATCACAGATTTATTTTATCTTATCACTGGCAGAGTGGCCTCCGAGTGGAAAATTCCCTCGGTAATGTGTTGCAAAGACAAAAATCTCCACATTTACCCTGCTCAAATGAAATATTTTATGGACAGCACAGGAATTTTGAGAGAAGTCAACCACATGACTCCTCGTATTATACTCATGGATGCCAGGAGCTGAATTCTAAATTAGCAGAAACAAATTGGAGGGGGGGGGGGGGGGGTTGTGAGCAGAATAATAAAATCTTACAGATGACTCCAGATATGTTTCAGAGGTCATGCAAATACATACAGTGGCATAGCACTTTTCCCCCCACTGGAAATGAGAACTATTGACCCAGTCTAGTTACTGTTAACCCTTTCCCCACCCCAGCCTACCTCCACTTGTTTCACCTTTTCAAAAAAAAATAGTTGTTGAACCCTCTTAGAATCAACAAAGGTGCTGATTCCAGAAAGATTCAACAACATATTTTTACTAGAATATACCTGAAACATTAATCTAAGGAGTGGTTAAGTATCTCTATTTACCTTATTTATGATATAATATGTCATATTGACTGCTACATCATAACATTAACAGAAAGCAAATCTTAGTGAGACTACTTGGCAAAAAATAATGGTTGAAAAACCAATAAAAAAGACAAGAAGCAAAATTCAATTTTCAAGCATATAGTTTGGGGAATGCGCTCTTTGTAAGGAACACAGTACTTAAGGCACACCCAGCGAGGATTGACAAAAACATTGCTACTGAATCTTGAGATGAAAAGAGGAAAGAATTTTATACAATGTGAATGCTGCCATTGCAAAAACTGAAAAAAATTCAAGTTACCTACGGTGTCATGATTTTCAAATCACGAAAACCCTTCTAGAATAGCGATTGGAATCTGATATTCAAAAAACTTCAAGGCAGAGGGTATTTGCTCAGAAATAACTGGAATAAGCTTCCAATTGTCCATCAATCAAAGGGAGGTAATCCACTTTCAGTTTCTATCAAATAGAAAGGAAATTCAGCTGTCACATCATAAAAAATTCAAGTAACTCCATACATAAACTACTCACATGGAGTGAAAACCTTCTGTACACTCCATTAACACAACATTTAATTCATTTCATAGGATGAAACAGGTTATTTCACATTTGATTCACTAACTGAGGTCCCCAAAACAAGAATAGTCTCCATTCTGTGCTGTTTCTGAGAACTTGGCATGTTAAAAATCACATATTTAGCACATTTATATAGATAGAGGGGGGTTAAAATGTCAGAATGAAAGAAAAGAGACTTGCAGTAGTTAGATGTGGGATGGGAGCTTAGGTGGCATGTGGAAAACATGACAAATTTTATTAAATGTGTTTCAAGGTAGCAATACAGTGCATTTAAACTCCAACCGGTATAGGGTTAAACAGATTCATTCTGCAGAAATGGTTGTGTTTGTCACCATTATTTCAACTGTTCTACCTTGCAGTTGCCCCAAACAACTGGAAATTCAACCACTAACCAGCCAAACAATCTTTCCTCCTATCTCAGGTCACCTTGTTTATTCAGCAAGCATTTTATGCATGCCAGGAAAGCAAAACAGGCACTGTGTCGTGAAAATTGGGCATCCCACACCTCCAAAATAGCATTTTCCCAAAACTTTCAAACATATTACAAACCCAAAGTGCTTGAATTGAAAAATTTACAAGAACGGGATATCCGAAAACAAAGAAATATCTTGAAATATCCCTCAACAACAGTTACAAGGAAATACTCCTTTAGGTTATGAACCACTAAATAAATCCCATTGACCACAGTGTTAACCTTCAACTCTCTGTACAACACACCAAGTTGTTTTGAAAAAAAATTCCTATACATTTACAAAGTACATCATCTCTTGAAAAAATTAAACTGGAAAAAAATATATGTTGCCACACCAAATTTCAGTTTAAATTTCGAATTTTCACAACTACCGTATGGTCTTGCACTGAATGACCTTCACACTTTTTCCCCCATGCCTCATGTTTTTGAGAGATTCTCACACATTCCGGCACCAAATTACAAACAAACTTATTAATCCTTTCTAAAGTGGAGGAATCAAAATTTTAATTAATGGTTTCAAAGTCAAAATATATTTAACCAATCAACTGATCAGCCCTATTTAATCCTACTCACAACATTGGGTGTCAAACGCTCCAGGTCACGTGTTCACTTATTTAGTGGTTCATAACCTAAAGAGATACCAAAGTTGATTTCAATATCTGTAATTTGGGATTTAAATTCAAAATGAAATACTACCAAATTGATTCCAAACATTTTTTTTTAAATTCGCTGTTTTTTTCTCTGACCTCACAGCATTTCATTTAACCCATCCTGTTTTTTGAGTAAAAAAAAATCCTGATACATTTTCACCATTTCACTCATTATAATTAAACATAGTAAAAAAATCATTGAAAAAATATTCTTCAAACTGACATCATTTTGTATCAATACATTAACAGATCAGCCTCATGTGTACCTCAAAGCCCAATTATTCTCAGATTACACTCAGTGCAAGAATATTTTAACCCCTTCATTCTTCTCAAAATAAAGATGAAAAAATGTACTTTTCCTTCCTCAAATGTTTCTATATGGCACATATGTGCAGAGCAATACCACATGTGAGAGAAGCACACCTTGACTCAACATAACCATATAATTTGAGTGGAAAACAGAAACAAAGGAACAAGCAAGGGTTGCTATTTGACCTACACCGTACCAACCAATTCAGTGAAAAAGCCACCCCCTGATGCTTATGAGACCTTCCATCATAGTTTTAGTGACAGAAGTTTATAGTGTTTCCAGATGTATAACTTACAGAGATAAGAAGCATCTTAGAAATCAATAAATCACAGATTTATTTTATCTTATCACTGGCAGAGTGGCCTCCGAGTGGAAAATTCCCTCGGTAATGTGTTGCAAAGACAAAAATCTCCACATTTACCCTGCTCAAATGAAATATTTTATGGACAGCACAGGAATTTTGAGAGAAGTCAACCACATGACTCCTCGTATTATACTCATGGATGCCAGGAGCTGAATTCTAAATTAGCAGAAACAAATTGGAGGGGGGGGGGGGGGTTGTGAGCAGAATAATAAAATCTTACAGATGACTCCAGATATGTTTCAGAGGTCATGCAAATACATACAGTGGCATAGCACTTTTCCCCCCACTGGAAATGAGAACTATTGACCCAGTCTAGTTACTGTTAACCCTTTCCCCACCCCAGCCTACCTCCACTTGTTTCACCTTTTCAAAAAAAAATAGTTGTTGAACCCTCTTAGAATCAACAAAGGTGCTGATTCCAGAAAGATTCAACAACATATTTTTACTAGAATATACCTGAAACATTAATCTAAGGAGTGGTTAAGTATCTCTATTTACCTTATTTATGATATAATATGTCATATTGACTGCTACATCATAACATTAACAGAAAGCAAATCTTAGTGAGACTACTTGGCAAAAAATAATGGTTGAAAAACCAATAAAAAAGACAAGAAGCAAAATTCAATTTTCAAGCATATAGTTTGGGGAATGCGCTCTTTGTAAGGAACACAGTACTTAAGGCACACCCAGCGAGGATTGACAAAAACATTGCTACTGAATCTTGAGATGAAAAGAGGAAAGAATTTTATACAATGTGAATGCTGCCATTGCAAAAACTGAAAAAAATTCAAGTTACCTACGGTGTCATGATTTTCAAATCACGAAAACCCTTCTAGAATAGCGATTGGAATCTGATATTCAAAAAACTTCAAGGCAGAGGGTATTTGCTCAGAAATAACTGGAATAAGCTTCCAATTGTCCATCAATCAAAGGGAGGTAATCCACTTTCAGTTTCTATCAAATAGAAAGGAAATTCAGCTGTCACATCATAAAAAATTCAAGTAACTCCATACATAAACTACTCACATGGAGTGAAAACCTTCTGTACACTCCATTAACACAACATTTAATTCATTTCATAGGATGAAACAGGTTATTTCACATTTGATTCACTAACTGAGGTCCCCAAAACAAGAATAGTCTCCATTCTGTGCTGTTTCTGAGAACTTGGCATGTTAAAAATCACATATTTAGCACATTTATATAGATAGAGGGGGGTTAAAATGTCAGAATGAAAGAAAAGAGACTTGCAGTAGTTAGATGTGGGATGGGAGCTTAGGTGGCATGTGGAAAACATGACAAATTTTATTAAATGTGTTTCAAGGTAGCAATACAGTGCATTTAAACTCCAACCGGTATAGGGTTAAACAGATTCATTCTGCAGAAATGGTTGTGTTTGTCACCATTATTTCAACTGTTCTACCTTGCAGTTGCCCCAAACAACTGGAAATTCAACCACTAACCAGCCAAACAATTCTTTCCTCCTATCTCAGGTCACCTTGTTTATTCAGCAAGCATTTTATGCATGCCAGGAAAGCAAAACAGGCACTGTGTCGTGAAAATTGGGCATCCCACACCTCCAAAATAGCATTTTCCCAAAACTTTCAAACATATTACAAACCCAAAGTGCTTGAATTGAAAAATTTACAAGAACGGGATATCCGAAAACAAAGAAATATCTTGAAATATCCCTCAACAACAGTTACAAGGAAATACTCCTTTAGGTTATGAACCACTAAATAAATCCCATTGACCACAGTGTTAACCTTCAACTCTCTGTACAACACACCAAGTTGTTTTGAAAAAAAATTCCTATACATTTACAAAGTACATCATCTCTTGAAAAAATTAAACTGGAAAAAAATATATGTTGCCACACCAAATTTCAGTTTAAATTTCGAATTTTCACAACTACCGTATGGTCTTGCACTGAATGACCTTCACACTTTTTCCCCCATGCCTCATGTTTTTGAGAGATTCTCACACATTCCGGCACCAAATTACAAACAAACTTATTAATCCTTTCTAAAGTGGAGGAATCAAAATTTTAATTAATGGTTTCAAAGTCAAAATATATTTAACCAATCAACTGATCAGCCCTATTTAATCCTACTCACAACATTGGGTGTCAAACGCTCCAGGTCACGTGTTCACTTATTTAGTGGTTCATAACCTAAAGAGATACCAAAGTTGATTTCAATATCTGTAATTTGGGATTTAAATTCAAAATGAAATACTACCAAATTGATTCCAAACATTTTTTTTTAAATTCGCTGTTTTTTTTCTCTGACCTCACAGCATTTCATTTAACCCATCCTGTTTTTTGAGTAAAAAAAAATCCTGATACATTTTCACCATTTCACTCATTATAATTAAACATAGTAAAAAAATCATTGAAAAAATATTCTTCAAACTGACATCATTTTGTATCAATACATTAACAGATCAGCCTCATGTGTACCTCAAAGCCCAATTATTCTCAGATTACACTCAGTGCAAGAATATTTTAACCCCTTCATTCTTCTCAAAATAAAGATGAAAAAATGTACTTTTCCTTCCTCAAATGTTTCTATATGGCACATATGTGCAGAGCAATACCACATGTGAGAGAAGCACACCTTGACTCAACATAACCATATAATTTGAGTGGAAAACAGAAACAAAGGAACAAGCAAGGGTTGCTATTTGACCTACACCGTACCAACCAATTCAGTGAAAAAGCCACCCCCTGATGCTTATGAGACCTTCCATCATAGTTTTAGTGACAGAAGTTTATAGTGTTTCCAGATGTATAACTTACAGAGATAAGAAGCATCTTAGAAATCAATAAATCACAGATTTATTTTATCTTATCACTGGCAGAGTGGCCTCCGAGTGGAAAATTCCCTCGGTAATGTGTTGCAAAGACAAAAATCTCCACATTTACCCTGCTCAAATGAAATATTTTATGGACAGCACAGGAATTTTGAGAGAAGTCAACCACATGACTCCTCGTATTATACTCATGGATGCCAGGAGCTGAATTCTAAATTAGCAGAAACAAATTGGAGGGGGGGGGGGGGGGGGGGTTGTGAGCAGAATAATAAAATCTTACAGATGACTCCAGATATGTTTCAGAGGTCATGCAAATACATACAGTGGCATAGCACTTTTCCCCCCACTGGAAATGAGAACTATTGACCCAGTCTAGTTACTGTTAACCCTTTCCCCACCCCAGCCTACCTCCACTTGTTTCACCTTTTCAAAAAAAAATAGTTGTTGAACCCTCTTAGAATCAACAAAGGTGCTGATTCCAGAAAGATTCAACAACATATTTTTACTAGAATATACCTGAAACATTAATCTAAGGAGTGGTTAAGTATCTCTATTTACCTTATTTATGATATAATATGTCATATTGACTGCTACATCATAACATTAACAGAAAGCAAATCTTAGTGAGACTACTTGGCAAAAAATAATGGTTGAAAAACCAATAAAAAAGACAAGAAGCAAAATTCAATTTTCAAGCATATAGTTTGGGGAATGCGCTCTTTGTAAGGAACACAGTACTTAAGGCACACCCAGCGAGGATTGACAAAAACATTGCTACTGAATCTTGAGATGAAAAGAGGAAAGAATTTTATACAATGTGAATGCTGCCATTGCAAAAACTGAAAAAAATTCAAGTTACCTACGGTGTCATGATTTTCAAATCACGAAAACCCTTCTAGAATAGCGATTGGAATCTGATATTCAAAAAACTTCAAGGCAGAGGGTATTTGCTCAGAAATAACTGGAATAAGCTTCCAATTGTCCATCAATCAAAGGGAGGTAATCCACTTTCAGTTTCTATCAAATAGAAAGGAAATTCAGCTGTCACATCATAAAAAATTCAAGTAACTCCATACATAAACTACTCACATGGAGTGAAAACCTTCTGTACACTCCATTAACACAACATTTAATTCATTTCATAGGATGAAACAGGTTATTTCACATTTGATTCACTAACTGAGGTCCCCAAAACAAGAATAGTCTCCATTCTGTGCTGTTTCTGAGAACTTGGCATGTTAAAAATCACATATTTAGCACATTTATATAGATAGAGGGGGGTTAAAATGTCAGAATGAAAGAAAAGAGACTTGCAGTAGTTAGATGTGGGATGGGAGCTTAGGTGGCATGTGGAAAACATGACAAATTTTATTAAATGTGTTTCAAGGTAGCAATACAGTGCATTTAAACTCCAACCGGTATAGGGTTAAACAGATTCATTCTGCAGAAATGGTTGTGTTTGTCACCATTATTTCAACTGTTCTACCTTGCAGTTGCCCCAAACAACTGGAAATTCAACCACTAACCAGCCAAACAATCTTTCCTCCTATCTCAGGTCACCTTGTTTATTCAGCAAGCATTTTATGCATGCCAGGAAAGCAAAACAGGCACTGTGTCGTGAAAATTGGGCATCCCACACCTCCAAAATAGCATTTTCCCAAAACTTTCAAACATATTACAAACCCAAAGTGCTTGAATTGAAAAATTTACAAGAACGGGATATCCGAAAACAAAGAAATATCTTGAAATATCCCTCAACAACAGTTACAAGGAAATACTCCTTTAGGTTATGAACCACTAAATAAATCCCATTGACCACAGTGTTAACCTTCAACTCTCTGTACAACACACCAAGTTGTTTTGAAAAAAAATTCCTATACATTTACAAAGTACATCATCTCTTGAAAAAATTAAACTGGAAAAAAATATATGTTGCCACACCAAATTTCAGTTTAAATTTCG
>JAUFNR010000081.1:0-149692 GCA_031216915.1 Pictodentalium vernedei | reverse complement strand
CAATTTTACCATTATACCACAGCCAGTACGCAACCATTAACCACTCTCTACCAAACCTACCCTTTCCCTCCGGCGCAGTACTACACCCTGTAGTTCTGGCATTGTTTGTAACTACCTAATACCACTACCAT
The DNA here is from genome assembly GCA_031216915.1 of Pictodentalium vernedei. Lineage (NCBI taxonomy): Eukaryota > Metazoa > Mollusca > Scaphopoda > Dentaliida > Dentaliidae > Pictodentalium > Pictodentalium vernedei. The sequence goes on along the minus strand of JAUFNR010000081.1, from coordinate 149,561 downwards.
CACCCCTTACACTCCATAGTGAGCTCCGGCGTTGTACCCATGTTCACTGGCAACCCTACCACATACGTACAACACCCACGGGGACCCAACCAGTCATGACCAGCCTAACATGCCACACCTTACTGATACCCGTTGCAATACGGATGTGTTCACCAACACAAATAATCCCTGACCATGCCCATGCAGGTCATCCGGATTGGGGAGCCGTCACACACGCACCACGACGCCTCCCCCACACTAACGGGAAGACTACCATGCCCATTCCGCAGCGCAACCCCAAATAGATAACCATACCTGAAGCATGGTGGCGAATCTGGTTGCCACTGTCCCAAAATCGACATATCTCTGGGCTTTCGGGCCCCTCTCGACAGAGGGCATTAAGAGTGTGAGGATGTCTTAATTTGCTAGACATCTGGTCCCAACGAAGGTTGTTTGTCCACCTGCTTTGACCACATTCACTCGGTGACATCTGCACCACTATACCTTGATGTCATACTTCTTCAATATAACTCCGAGTGTTACCGTAACACCAATGCAATTTTACCATTATACCACAGCCAGTACGCAACCATTAACCACTCTCTACCAAACCTACCCTTTCCCTCCGGCGCAGTACTACACCCTGTAGTTCTGGCATTGTTTGTAACTACCTAATACCACTACCATCACCCCTTACACTCCATAGTGAGCTCCGGCGTTGTACCCATGTTCACTGGCAACCCTACCACATACGTACAACACCCACGGGGACCCAACCAGTCATGACCAGCCTAACATGCCACACCTTACTGATACCCGTTGCAATACGGATGTGTTCACCAACACAAATAATCCCTGACCATGCCCATGCAGGTCATCCGGATTGGGGAGCCGTCACACACGCACCACGACGCCTCCCCCACACTAACGGGAAGACTACCATGCCCATTCCCGCAGCGCAACCCCAAATAGATAACCATACCTGAAGCATGGTGGCGAATCTGGTTGCCACTGTCCCAAAATCGACATATCTCTGGGCTTTCGGGCCCCTCTCGACAGAGGGCATTAAGAGTGTGAGGATGTCTTAATTTGCTAGACATCTGGTCCCAACGAAGGTTGTTTGTCCACCTGCTTTGACCACATTCACTCGGTGACATCTGCACCACTATACCTTGATGTCATACTTCTTCAATATAACTCCGAGTGTTACCGTAACACCAATGCAATTTTACCATTATACCACAGCCAGTACGCAACCATTAACCACTCTCTACCAAACCTACCCTTTCCCTCCGGCGCAGTACTACACCCTGTAGTTCTGGCATTGTTTGTAACTACCTAATACCACTACCATCACCCCTTACACTCCATAGTGAGCTCCGGCGTTGTACCCATGTTCACTGGCAACCCTACCACATACGTACAACACCCACGGGGACCCAACCAGTCATGACCAGCCTAACATGCCACACCTTACTGATACCCGTTGCAATACGGATGTGTTCACCAACACAAATAATCCCTGACCATGCCCATGCAGGTCATCCGGATTGGGGAGCCGTCACACACGCACCACGACGCCTCCCCCACACTAACGGGAAGACTACCATGCCCATTCCCGCAGCGCAACCCCAAATAGATAACCATACCTGAAGCATGGTGGCGAATCTGGTTGCCACTGTCCCAAAATCGACATATCTCTGGGCTTTCGGGCCCCTCTCGACAGAGGGCATTAAGAGTGTGAGGATGTCTTAATTTGCTAGACATCTGGTCCCAACGAAGGTTGTTTGTCCACCTGCTTTGACCACATTCACTCGGTGACATCTGCACCACTATACCTTGATGTCATACTTCTTCAATATAACTCCGAGTGTTACCGTAACACCAATGCAATTTTACCATTATACCACAGCCAGTACGCAACCATTAACCACTCTCTACCAAACCTACCCTTTCCCTCCGGCGCAGTACTACACCCTGTAGTTCTGGCATTGTTTGTAACTACCTAATACCACTACCATCACCCCTTACACTCCATAGTGAGCTCCGGCGTTGTACCCATGTTCACTGGCAACCCTACCACATACGTACAACACCCACGGGGACCCAACCAGTCATGACCAGCCTAACATGCCACACCTTACTGATACCCGTTGCAATACGGATGTGTTCACCAACACAAATAATCCCTGACCATGCCCATGCAGGTCATCCGGATTGGGGAGCCGTCACACACGCACCACGACGCCTCCCCCACACTAACGGGAAGACTACCATGCCCATTCCCGCAGCGCAACCCCAAATAGATAACCATACCTGAAGCATGGTGGCGAATCTGGTTGCCACTGTCCCAAAATCGACATATCTCTGGGCTTTCGGGCCCCTCTCGACAGAGGGCATTAAGAGTGTGAGGATGTCTTAATTTGCTAGACATCTGGTCCCAACGAAGGTTGTTTGTCCACCTGCTTTGACCACATTCACTCGGTGACATCTGCACCACTATACCTTGATGTCATACTTCTTCAATATAACTCCGAGTGTTACCGTAACACCAATGCAATTTTACCATTATACCACAGCCAGTACGCAACCATTAACCACTCTCTACCAAACCTACCCTTTCCCTCCGGCGCAGTACTACACCCTGTAGTTCTGGCATTGTTTGTAACTACCTAATACCACTACCATCACCCCTTACACTCCATAGTGAGCTCCGGCGTTGTACCCATGTTCACTGGCAACCCTACCACATACGTACAACACCCACGGGGACCCAACCAGTCATGACCAGCCTAACATGCCACACCTTACTGATACCCGTTGCAATACGGATGTGTTCACCAACACAAATAATCCCTGACCATGCCCATGCAGGTCATCCGGATTGGGGAGCCGTCACACACGCACCACGACGCCTCCCCCACACTAACGGGAAGACTACCATGCCCATTCCCGCAGCGCAACCCCAAATAGATAACCATACCTGAAGCATGGTGGCGAATCTGGTTGCCACTGTCCCAAAATCGACATATCTCTGGGCTTTCGGGCCCCTCTCGACAGAGGGCATTAAGAGTGTGAGGATGTCTTAATTTGCTAGACATCTGGTCCCAACGAAGGTTGTTTGTCCACCTGCTTTGACCACATTCACTCGGTGACATCTGCACCACTATACCTTGATGTCATACTTCTTCAATATAACTCCGAGTGTTACCGTAACACCAATGCAATTTTACCATTATACCACAGCCAGTACGCAACCATTAACCACTCTCTACCAAACCTACCCTTTCCCTCCGGCGCAGTACTACACCCTGTAGTTCTGGCATTGTTTGTAACTACCTAATACCACTACCATCACCCCTTACACTCCATAGTGAGCTCCGGCGTTGTACCCATGTTCACTGGCAACCCTACCACATACGTACAACACCCACGGGGACCCAACCAGTCATGACCAGCCTAACATGCCACACCTTACTGATACCCGTTGCAATACGGATGTGTTCACCAACACAAATAATCCCTGACCATGCCCATGCAGGTCATCCGGATTGGGGAGCCGTCACACACGCACCACGACGCCTCCCCCACACTAACGGGAAGACTACCATGCCCATTCCCGCAGCGCAACCCCAAATAGATAACCATACCTGAAGCATGGTGGCGAATCTGGTTGCCACTGTCCCAAAATCGACATATCTCTGGGCTTTCGGGCCCCTCTCGACAGAGGGCATTAAGAGTGTGAGGATGTCTTAATTTGCTAGACATCTGGTCCCAACGAAGGTTGTTTGTCCACCTGCTTTGACCACATTCACTCGGTGACATCTGCACCACTATACCTTGATGTCATACTTCTTCAATATAACTCCGAGTGTTACCGTAACACCAATGCAATTTTACCATTATACCACAGCCAGTACGCAACCATTAACCACTCTCTACCAAACCTACCCTTTCCCTCCGGCGCAGTACTACACCCTGTAGTTCTGGCATTGTTTGTAACTACCTAATACCACTACCATCACCCCTTACACTCCATAGTGAGCTCCGGCGTTGTACCCATGTTCACTGGCAACCCTACCACATACGTACAACACCCACGGGGACCCAACCAGTCATGACCAGCCTAACATGCCACACCTTACTGATACCCGTTGCAATACGGATGTGTTCACCAACACAAATAATCCCTGACCATGCCCATGCAGGTCATCCGGATTGGGGAGCCGTCACACACGCACCACGACGCCTCCCCCACACTAACGGGAAGACTACCATGCCCATTCCCGCAGCGCAACCCCAAATAGATAACCATACCTGAAGCATGGTGGCGAATCTGGTTGCCACTGTCCCAAAATCGACATATCTCTGGGCTTTCGGGCCCCTCTCGACAGAGGGCATTAAGAGTGTGAGGATGTCTTAATTTGCTAGACATCTGGTCCCAACGAAGGTTGTTTGTCCACCTGCTTTGACCACATTCACTCGGTGACATCTGCACCACTATACCTTGATGTCATACTTCTTCAATATAACTCCGAGTGTTACCGTAACACCAATGCAATTTTACCATTATACCACAGCCAGTACGCAACCATTAACCACTCTCTACCAAACCTACCCTTTCCCTCCGGCGCAGTACTACACCCTGTAGTTCTGGCATTGTTTGTAACTACCTAATACCACTACCATCACCCCTTACACTCCATAGTGAGCTCCGGCGTTGTACCCATGTTCACTGGCAACCCTACCACATACGTACAACACCCACGGGGACCCAACCAGTCATGACCAGCCTAACATGCCACACCTTACTGATACCCGTTGCAATACGGATGTGTTCACCAACACAAATAATCCCTGACCATGCCCATGCAGGTCATCCGGATTGGGGAGCCGTCACACACGCACCACGACGCCTCCCCCACACTAACGGGAAGACTACCATGCCCATTCCCGCAGCGCAACCCCAAATAGATAACCATACCTGAAGCATGGTGGCGAATCTGGTTGCCACTGTCCCAAAATCGACATATCTCTGGGCTTTCGGGCCCCTCTCGACAGAGGGCATTAAGAGTGTGAGGATGTCTTAATTTGCTAGACATCTGGTCCCAACGAAGGTTGTTTGTCCACCTGCTTTGACCACATTCACTCGGTGACATCTGCACCACTATACCTTGATGTCATACTTCTTCAATATAACTCCGAGTGTTACCGTAACACCAATGCAATTTTACCATTATACCACAGCCAGTACGCAACCATTAACCACTCTCTACCAAACCTACCCTTTCCCTCCGGCGCAGTACTACACCCTGTAGTTCTGGCATTGTTTGTAACTACCTAATACCACTACCATCACCCCTTACACTCCATAGTGAGCTCCGGCGTTGTACCCATGTTCACTGGCAACCCTACCACATACGTACAACACCCACGGGGACCCAACCAGTCATGACCAGCCTAACATGCCACACCTTACTGATACCCGTTGCAATACGGATGTGTTCACCAACACAAATAATCCCTGACCATGCCCATGCAGGTCATCCGGATTGGGGAGCCGTCACACACGCACCACGACGCCTCCCCCACACTAACGGGAAGACTACCATGCCCATTCCCGCAGCGCAACCCCAAATAGATAACCATACCTGAAGCATGGTGGCGAATCTGGTTGCCACTGTCCCAAAATCGACATATCTCTGGGCTTTCGGGCCCCTCTCGACAGAGGGCATTAAGAGTGTGAGGATGTCTTAATTTGCTAGACATCTGGTCCCAACGAAGGTTGTTTGTCCACCTGCTTTGACCACATTCACTCGGTGACATCTGCACCACTATACCTTGATGTCATACTTCTTCAATATAACTCCGAGTGTTACCGTAACACCAATGCAATTTTACCATTATACCACAGCCAGTACGCAACCATTAACCACTCTCTACCAAACCTACCCTTTCCCTCCGGCGCAGTACTACACCCTGTAGTTCTGGCATTGTTTGTAACTACCTAATACCACTACCATCACCCCTTACACTCCATAGTGAGCTCCGGCGTTGTACCCATGTTCACTGGCAACCCTACCACATACGTACAACACCCACGGGGACCCAACCAGTCATGACCAGCCTAACATGCCACACCTTACTGATACCCGTTGCAATACGGATGTGTTCACCAACACAAATAATCCCTGACCATGCCCATGCAGGTCATCCGGATTGGGGAGCCGTCACACACGCACCACGACGCCTCCCCCACACTAACGGGAAGACTACCATGCCCATTCCCGCAGCGCAACCCCAAATAGATAACCATACCTGAAGCATGGTGGCGAATCTGGTTGCCACTGTCCCAAAATCGACATATCTCTGGGCTTTCGGGCCCCTCTCGACAGAGGGCATTAAGAGTGTGAGGATGTCTTAATTTGCTAGACATCTGGTCCCAACGAAGGTTGTTTGTCCACCTGCTTTGACCACATTCACTCGGTGACATCTGCACCACTATACCTTGATGTCATACTTCTTCAATATAACTCCGAGTGTTACCGTAACACCAATGCAATTTTACCATTATACCACAGCCAGTACGCAACCATTAACCACTCTCTACCAAACCTACCCTTTCCCTCCGGCGCAGTACTACACCCTGTAGTTCTGGCATTGTTTGTAACTACCTAATACCACTACCATCACCCCTTACACTCCATAGTGAGCTCCGGCGTTGTACCCATGTTCACTGGCAACCCTACCACATACGTACAACACCCACGGGGACCCAACCAGTCATGACCAGCCTAACATGCCACACCTTACTGATACCCGTTGCAATACGGATGTGTTCACCAACACAAATAATCCCTGACCATGCCCATGCAGGTCATCCGGATTGGGGAGCCGTCACACACGCACCACGACGCCTCCCCCACACTAACGGGAAGACTACCATGCCCATTCCCGCAGCGCAACCCCAAATAGATAACCATACCTGAAGCATGGTGGCGAATCTGGTTGCCACTGTCCCAAAATCGACATATCTCTGGGCTTTCGGGCCCCTCTCGACAGAGGGCATTAAGAGTGTGAGGATGTCTTAATTTGCTAGACATCTGGTCCCAACGAAGGTTGTTTGTCCACCTGCTTTGACCACATTCACTCGGTGACATCTGCACCACTATACCTTGATGTCATACTTCTTCAATATAACTCCGAGTGTTACCGTAACACCAATGCAATTTTACCATTATACCACAGCCAGTACGCAACCATTAACCACTCTCTACCAAACCTACCCTTTCCCTCCGGCGCAGTACTACACCCTGTAGTTCTGGCATTGTTTGTAACTACCTAATACCACTACCATCACCCCTTACACTCCATAGTGAGCTCCGGCGTTGTACCCATGTTCACTGGCAACCCTACCACATACGTACAACACCCACGGGGACCCAACCAGTCATGACCAGCCTAACATGCCACACCTTACTGATACCCGTTGCAATACGGATGTGTTCACCAACACAAATAATCCCTGACCATGCCCATGCAGGTCATCCGGATTGGGGAGCCGTCACACACGCACCACGACGCCTCCCCCACACTAACGGGAAGACTACCATGCCCATTCCCGCAGCGCAACCCCAAATAGATAACCATACCTGAAGCATGGTGGCGAATCTGGTTGCCACTGTCCCAAAATCGACATATCTCTGGGCTTTCGGGCCCCTCTCGACAGAGGGCATTAAGAGTGTGAGGATGTCTTAATTTGCTAGACATCTGGTCCCAACGAAGGTTGTTTGTCCACCTGCTTTGACCACATTCACTCGGTGACATCTGCACCACTATACCTTGATGTCATACTTCTTCAATATAACTCCGAGTGTTACCGTAACACCAATGCAATTTTACCATTATACCACAGCCAGTACGCAACCATTAACCACTCTCTACCAAACCTACCCTTTCCCTCCGGCGCAGTACTACACCCTGTAGTTCTGGCATTGTTTGTAACTACCTAATACCACTACCATCACCCCTTACACTCCATAGTGAGCTCCGGCGTTGTACCCATGTTCACTGGCAACCCTACCACATACGTACAACACCCACGGGGACCCAACCAGTCATGACCAGCCTAACATGCCACACCTTACTGATACCCGTTGCAATACGGATGTGTTCACCAACACAAATAATCCCTGACCATGCCCATGCAGGTCATCCGGATTGGGGAGCCGTCACACACGCACCACGACGCCTCCCCCACACTAACGGGAAGACTACCATGCCCATTCCCGCAGCGCAACCCCAAATAGATAACCATACCTGAAGCATGGTGGCGAATCTGGTTGCCACTGTCCCAAAATCGACATATCTCTGGGCTTTCGGGCCCCTCTCGACAGAGGGCATTAAGAGTGTGAGGATGTCTTAATTTGCTAGACATCTGGTCCCAACGAAGGTTGTTTGTCCACCTGCTTTGACCACATTCACTCGGTGACATCTGCACCACTATACCTTGATGTCATACTTCTTCAATATAACTCCGAGTGTTACCGTAACACCAATGCAATTTTACCATTATACCACAGCCAGTACGCAACCATTAACCACTCTCTACCAAACCTACCCTTTCCCTCCGGCGCAGTACTACACCCTGTAGTTCTGGCATTGTTTGTAACTACCTAATACCACTACCATCACCCCTTACACTCCATAGTGAGCTCCGGCGTTGTACCCATGTTCACTGGCAACCCTACCACATACGTACAACACCCACGGGGACCCAACCAGTCATGACCAGCCTAACATGCCACACCTTACTGATACCCGTTGCAATACGGATGTGTTCACCAACACAAATAATCCCTGACCATGCCCATGCAGGTCATCCGGATTGGGGAGCCGTCACACACGCACCACGACGCCTCCCCCACACTAACGGGAAGACTACCATGCCCATTCCCGCAGCGCAACCCCAAATAGATAACCATACCTGAAGCATGGTGGCGAATCTGGTTGCCACTGTCCCAAAATCGACATATCTCTGGGCTTTCGGGCCCCTCTCGACAGAGGGCATTAAGAGTGTGAGGATGTCTTAATTTGCTAGACATCTGGTCCCAACGAAGGTTGTTTGTCCACCTGCTTTGACCACATTCACTCGGTGACATCTGCACCACTATACCTTGATGTCATACTTCTTCAATATAACTCCGAGTGTTACCGTAACACCAATGCAATTTTACCATTATACCACAGCCAGTACGCAACCATTAACCACTCTCTACCAAACCTACCCTTTCCCTCCGGCGCAGTACTACACCCTGTAGTTCTGGCATTGTTTGTAACTACCTAATACCACTACCATCACCCCTTACACTCCATAGTGAGCTCCGGCGTTGTACCCATGTTCACTGGCAACCCTACCACATACGTACAACACCCACGGGGACCCAACCAGTCATGACCAGCCTAACATGCCACACCTTACTGATACCCGTTGCAATACGGATGTGTTCACCAACACAAATAATCCCTGACCATGCCCATGCAGGTCATCCGGATTGGGGAGCCGTCACACACGCACCACGACGCCTCCCCCACACTAACGGGAAGACTACCATGCCCATTCCCGCAGCGCAACCCCAAATAGATAACCATACCTGAAGCATGGTGGCGAATCTGGTTGCCACTGTCCCAAAATCGACATATCTCTGGGCTTTCGGGCCCCTCTCGACAGAGGGCATTAAGAGTGTGAGGATGTCTTAATTTGCTAGACATCTGGTCCCAACGAAGGTTGTTTGTCCACCTGCTTTGACCACATTCACTCGGTGACATCTGCACCACTATACCTTGATGTCATACTTCTTCAATATAACTCCGAGTGTTACCGTAACACCAATGCAATTTTACCATTATACCACAGCCAGTACGCAACCATTAACCACTCTCTACCAAACCTACCCTTTCCCTCCGGCGCAGTACTACACCCTGTAGTTCTGGCATTGTTTGTAACTACCTAATACCACTACCATCACCCCTTACACTCCATAGTGAGCTCCGGCGTTGTACCCATGTTCACTGGCAACCCTACCACATACGTACAACACCCACGGGGACCCAACCAGTCATGACCAGCCTAACATGCCACACCTTACTGATACCCGTTGCAATACGGATGTGTTCACCAACACAAATAATCCCTGACCATGCCCATGCAGGTCATCCGGATTGGGGAGCCGTCACACACGCACCACGACGCCTCCCCCACACTAACGGGAAGACTACCATGCCCATTCCCGCAGCGCAACCCCAAATAGATAACCATACCTGAAGCATGGTGGCGAATCTGGTTGCCACTGTCCCAAAATCGACATATCTCTGGGCTTTCGGGCCCCTCTCGACAGAGGGCATTAAGAGTGTGAGGATGTCTTAATTTGCTAGACATCTGGTCCCAACGAAGGTTGTTTGTCCACCTGCTTTGACCACATTCACTCGGTGACATCTGCACCACTATACCTTGATGTCATACTTCTTCAATATAACTCCGAGTGTTACCGTAACACCAATGCAATTTTACCATTATACCACAGCCAGTACGCAACCATTAACCACTCTCTACCAAACCTACCCTTTCCCTCCGGCGCAGTACTACACCCTGTAGTTCTGGCATTGTTTGTAACTACCTAATACCACTACCATCACCCCTTACACTCCATAGTGAGCTCCGGCGTTGTACCCATGTTCACTGGCAACCCTACCACATACGTACAACACCCACGGGGACCCAACCAGTCATGACCAGCCTAACATGCCACACCTTACTGATACCCGTTGCAATACGGATGTGTTCACCAACACAAATAATCCCTGACCATGCCCATGCAGGTCATCCGGATTGGGGAGCCGTCACACACGCACCACGACGCCTCCCCCACACTAACGGGAAGACTACCATGCCCATTCCCGCAGCGCAACCCCAAATAGATAACCATACCTGAAGCATGGTGGCGAATCTGGTTGCCACTGTCCCAAAATCGACATATCTCTGGGCTTTCGGGCCCCTCTCGACAGAGGGCATTAAGAGTGTGAGGATGTCTTAATTTGCTAGACATCTGGTCCCAACGAAGGTTGTTTGTCCACCTGCTTTGACCACATTCACTCGGTGACATCTGCACCACTATACCTTGATGTCATACTTCTTCAATATAACTCCGAGTGTTACCGTAACACCAATGCAATTTTACCATTATACCACAGCCAGTACGCAACCATTAACCACTCTCTACCAAACCTACCCTTTCCCTCCGGCGCAGTACTACACCCTGTAGTTCTGGCATTGTTTGTAACTACCTAATACCACTACCATCACCCCTTACACTCCATAGTGAGCTCCGGCGTTGTACCCATGTTCACTGGCAACCCTACCACATACGTACAACACCCACGGGGACCCAACCAGTCATGACCAGCCTAACATGCCACACCTTACTGATACCCGTTGCAATACGGATGTGTTCACCAACACAAATAATCCCTGACCATGCCCATGCAGGTCATCCGGATTGGGGAGCCGTCACACACGCACCACGACGCCTCCCCCACACTAACGGGAAGACTACCATGCCCATTCCCGCAGCGCAACCCCAAATAGATAACCATACCTGAAGCATGGTGGCGAATCTGGTTGCCACTGTCCCAAAATCGACATATCTCTGGGCTTTCGGGCCCCTCTCGACAGAGGGCATTAAGAGTGTGAGGATGTCTTAATTTGCTAGACATCTGGTCCCAACGAAGGTTGTTTGTCCACCTGCTTTGACCACATTCACTCGGTGACATCTGCACCACTATACCTTGATGTCATACTTCTTCAATATAACTCCGAGTGTTACCGTAACACCAATGCAATTTTACCATTATACCACAGCCAGTACGCAACCATTAACCACTCTCTACCAAACCTACCCTTTCCCTCCGGCGCAGTACTACACCCTGTAGTTCTGGCATTGTTTGTAACTACCTAATACCACTACCATCACCCCTTACACTCCATAGTGAGCTCCGGCGTTGTACCCATGTTCACTGGCAACCCTACCACATACGTACAACACCCACGGGGACCCAACCAGTCATGACCAGCCTAACATGCCACACCTTACTGATACCCGTTGCAATACGGATGTGTTCACCAACACAAATAATCCCTGACCATGCCCATGCAGGTCATCCGGATTGGGGAGCCGTCACACACGCACCACGACGCCTCCCCCACACTAACGGGAAGACTACCATGCCCATTCCCGCAGCGCAACCCCAAATAGATAACCATACCTGAAGCATGGTGGCGAATCTGGTTGCCACTGTCCCAAAATCGACATATCTCTGGGCTTTCGGGCCCCTCTCGACAGAGGGCATTAAGAGTGTGAGGATGTCTTAATTTGCTAGACATCTGGTCCCAACGAAGGTTGTTTGTCCACCTGCTTTGACCACATTCACTCGGTGACATCTGCACCACTATACCTTGATGTCATACTTCTTCAATATAACTCCGAGTGTTACCGTAACACCAATGCAATTTTACCATTATACCACAGCCAGTACGCAACCATTAACCACTCTCTACCAAACCTACCCTTTCCCTCCGGCGCAGTACTACACCCTGTAGTTCTGGCATTGTTTGTAACTACCTAATACCACTACCATCACCCCTTACACTCCATAGTGAGCTCCGGCGTTGTACCCATGTTCACTGGCAACCCTACCACATACGTACAACACCCACGGGGACCCAACCAGTCATGACCAGCCTAACATGCCACACCTTACTGATACCCGTTGCAATACGGATGTGTTCACCAACACAAATAATCCCTGACCATGCCCATGCAGGTCATCCGGATTGGGGAGCCGTCACACACGCACCACGACGCCTCCCCCACACTAACGGGAAGACTACCATGCCCATTCCCGCAGCGCAACCCCAAATAGATAACCATACCTGAAGCATGGTGGCGAATCTGGTTGCCACTGTCCCAAAATCGACATATCTCTGGGCTTTCGGGCCCCTCTCGACAGAGGGCATTAAGAGTGTGAGGATGTCTTAATTTGCTAGACATCTGGTCCCAACGAAGGTTGTTTGTCCACCTGCTTTGACCACATTCACTCGGTGACATCTGCACCACTATACCTTGATGTCATACTTCTTCAATATAACTCCGAGTGTTACCGTAACACCAATGCAATTTTACCATTATACCACAGCCAGTACGCAACCATTAACCACTCTCTACCAAACCTACCCTTTCCCTCCGGCGCAGTACTACACCCTGTAGTTCTGGCATTGTTTGTAACTACCTAATACCACTACCATCACCCCTTACACTCCATAGTGAGCTCCGGCGTTGTACCCATGTTCACTGGCAACCCTACCACATACGTACAACACCCACGGGGACCCAACCAGTCATGACCAGCCTAACATGCCACACCTTACTGATACCCGTTGCAATACGGATGTGTTCACCAACACAAATAATCCCTGACCATGCCCATGCAGGTCATCCGGATTGGGGAGCCGTCACACACGCACCACGACGCCTCCCCCACACTAACGGGAAGACTACCATGCCCATTCCCGCAGCGCAACCCCAAATAGATAACCATACCTGAAGCATGGTGGCGAATCTGGTTGCCACTGTCCCAAAATCGACATATCTCTGGGCTTTCGGGCCCCTCTCGACAGAGGGCATTAAGAGTGTGAGGATGTCTTAATTTGCTAGACATCTGGTCCCAACGAAGGTTGTTTGTCCACCTGCTTTGACCACATTCACTCGGTGACATCTGCACCACTATACCTTGATGTCATACTTCTTCAATATAACTCCGAGTGTTACCGTAACACCAATGCAATTTTACCATTATACCACAGCCAGTACGCAACCATTAACCACTCTCTACCAAACCTACCCTTTCCCTCCGGCGCAGTACTACACCCTGTAGTTCTGGCATTGTTTGTAACTACCTAATACCACTACCATCACCCCTTACACTCCATAGTGAGCTCCGGCGTTGTACCCATGTTCACTGGCAACCCTACCACATACGTACAACACCCACGGGGACCCAACCAGTCATGACCAGCCTAACATGCCACACCTTACTGATACCCGTTGCAATACGGATGTGTTCACCAACACAAATAATCCCTGACCATGCCCATGCAGGTCATCCGGATTGGGGAGCCGTCACACACGCACCACGACGCCTCCCCCACACTAACGGGAAGACTACCATGCCCATTCCCGCAGCGCAACCCCAAATAGATAACCATACCTGAAGCATGGTGGCGAATCTGGTTGCCACTGTCCCAAAATCGACATATCTCTGGGCTTTCGGGCCCCTCTCGACAGAGGGCATTAAGAGTGTGAGGATGTCTTAATTTGCTAGACATCTGGTCCCAACGAAGGTTGTTTGTCCACCTGCTTTGACCACATTCACTCGGTGACATCTGCACCACTATACCTTGATGTCATACTTCTTCAATATAACTCCGAGTGTTACCGTAACACCAATGCAATTTTACCATTATACCACAGCCAGTACGCAACCATTAACCACTCTCTACCAAACCTACCCTTTCCCTCCGGCGCAGTACTACACCCTGTAGTTCTGGCATTGTTTGTAACTACCTAATACCACTACCATCACCCCTTACACTCCATAGTGAGCTCCGGCGTTGTACCCATGTTCACTGGCAACCCTACCACATACGTACAACACCCACGGGGACCCAACCAGTCATGACCAGCCTAACATGCCACACCTTACTGATACCCGTTGCAATACGGATGTGTTCACCAACACAAATAATCCCTGACCATGCCCATGCAGGTCATCCGGATTGGGGAGCCGTCACACACGCACCACGACGCCTCCCCCACACTAACGGGAAGACTACCATGCCCATTCCCGCAGCGCAACCCCAAATAGATAACCATACCTGAAGCATGGTGGCGAATCTGGTTGCCACTGTCCCAAAATCGACATATCTCTGGGCTTTCGGGCCCCTCTCGACAGAGGGCATTAAGAGTGTGAGGATGTCTTAATTTGCTAGACATCTGGTCCCAACGAAGGTTGTTTGTCCACCTGCTTTGACCACATTCACTCGGTGACATCTGCACCACTATACCTTGATGTCATACTTCTTCAATATAACTCCGAGTGTTACCGTAACACCAATGCAATTTTACCATTATACCACAGCCAGTACGCAACCATTAACCACTCTCTACCAAACCTACCCTTTCCCTCCGGCGCAGTACTACACCCTGTAGTTCTGGCATTGTTTGTAACTACCTAATACCACTACCATCACCCCTTACACTCCATAGTGAGCTCCGGCGTTGTACCCATGTTCACTGGCAACCCTACCACATACGTACAACACCCACGGGGACCCAACCAGTCATGACCAGCCTAACATGCCACACCTTACTGATACCCGTTGCAATACGGATGTGTTCACCAACACAAATAATCCCTGACCATGCCCATGCAGGTCATCCGGATTGGGGAGCCGTCACACACGCACCACGACGCCTCCCCCACACTAACGGGAAGACTACCATGCCCATTCCCGCAGCGCAACCCCAAATAGATAACCATACCTGAAGCATGGTGGCGAATCTGGTTGCCACTGTCCCAAAATCGACATATCTCTGGGCTTTCGGGCCCCTCTCGACAGAGGGCATTAAGAGTGTGAGGATGTCTTAATTTGCTAGACATCTGGTCCCAACGAAGGTTGTTTGTCCACCTGCTTTGACCACATTCACTCGGTGACATCTGCACCACTATACCTTGATGTCATACTTCTTCAATACAACTCCGAGTGTTACCGTAACACCAATGCAATTTTACCACTATACCACAGCCAGTACGCAACCATTAACCACTCTCTACCAAACCTACCCTTTCCCTCCGGCGCAGTACTACACCCTGTAGTTCTGGCATTGTTTGTAACTACCTAATACCACTACCATCACCCCTTACACTCCATAGTGAGCTCCGGCGTTGTACCCATGTTCACTGGCAACCCTACCACATACGTACAACACCCACGGGGACCCAACCAGTCATGACCAGCCTAACATGCCACACCTTACTGATACCCGTTGCAATACGGATGTGTTCACCAACACAAATAATCCCTGACCATGCCCATGCAGGTCATCCGGATTGGGGAGCCGTCACACACGCACCACGACGCCTCCCCCACACTAACGGGAAGACTACCATGCCCATTCCCGCAGCGCAACCCCAAATAGATAACCATACCTGAAGCATGGTGGCGAATCTGGTTGCCACTGTCCCAAAATCGACATATCTCTGGGCTTTCGGGCCCCTCTCGACAGAGGGCATTAAGAGTGTGAGGATGTCTTAATTTGCTAGACATCTGGTCCCAACGAAGGTTGTTTGTCCACCTGCTTTGACCACATTCACTCGGTGACATCTGCACCACTATACCTTGATGTCATACTTCTTCAATATAACTCCGAGTGTTACCGTAACACCAATGCAATTTTACCATTATACCACAGCCAGTACGCAACCATTAACCACTCTCTACCAAACCTACCCTTTCCCTCCGGCGCAGTACTACACCCTGTAGTTCTGGCATTGTTTGTAACTACCTAATACCACTACCATCACCCCTTACACTCCATAGTGAGCTCCGGCGTTGTACCCATGTTCACTGGCAACCCTACCACATACGTACAACACCCACGGGGACCCAACCAGTCATGACCAGCCTAACATGCCACACCTTACTGATACCCGTTGCAATACGGATGTGTTCACCAACACAAATAATCCCTGACCATGCCCATGCAGGTCATCCGGATTGGGGAGCCGTCACACACGCACCACGACGCCTCCCCCACACTAACGGGAAGACTACCATGCCCATTCCCGCAGCGCAACCCCAAATAGATAACCATACCTGAAGCATGGTGGCGAATCTGGTTGCCACTGTCCCAAAATCGACATATCTCTGGGCTTTCGGGCCCCTCTCGACAGAGGGCATTAAGAGTGTGAGGATGTCTTAATTTGCTAGACATCTGGTCCCAACGAAGGTTGTTTGTCCACCTGCTTTGACCACATTCACTCGGTGACATCTGCACCACTATACCTTGATGTCATACTTCTTCAATATAACTCCGAGTGTTACCGTAACACCAATGCAATTTTACCATTATACCACAGCCAGTACGCAACCATTAACCACTCTCTACCAAACCTACCCTTTCCCTCCGGCGCAGTACTACACCCTGTAGTTCTGGCATTGTTTGTAACTACCTAATACCACTACCATCACCCCTTACACTCCATAGTGAGCTCCGGCGTTGTACCCATGTTCACTGGCAACCCTACCACATACGTACAACACCCACGGGGACCCAACCAGTCATGACCAGCCTAACATGCCACACCTTACTGATACCCGTTGCAATACGGATGTGTTCACCAACACAAATAATCCCTGACCATGCCCATGCAGGTCATCCGGATTGGGGAGCCGTCACACACGCACCACGACGCCTCCCCCACACTAACGGGAAGACTACCATGCCCATTCCCGCAGCGCAACCCCAAATAGATAACCATACCTGAAGCATGGTGGCGAATCTGGTTGCCACTGTCCCAAAATCGACATATCTCTGGGCTTTCGGGCCCCTCTCGACAGAGGGCATTAAGAGTGTGAGGATGTCTTAATTTGCTAGACATCTGGTCCCAACGAAGGTTGTTTGTCCACCTGCTTTGACCACATTCACTCGGTGACATCTGCACCACTATACCTTGATGTCATACTTCTTCAATATAACTCCGAGTGTTACCGTAACACCAATGCAATTTTACCATTATACCACAGCCAGTACGCAACCATTAACCACTCTCTACCAAACCTACCCTTTCCCTCCGGCGCAGTACTACACCCTGTAGTTCTGGCATTGTTTGTAACTACCTAATACCACTACCATCACCCCTTACACTCCATAGTGAGCTCCGGCGTTGTACCCATGTTCACTGGCAACCCTACCACATACGTACAACACCCACGGGGACCCAACCAGTCATGACCAGCCTAACATGCCACACCTTACTGATACCCGTTGCAATACGGATGTGTTCACCAACACAAATAATCCCTGACCATGCCCATGCAGGTCATCCGGATTGGGGAGCCGTCACACACGCACCACGACGCCTCCCCCACACTAACGGGAAGACTACCATGCCCATTCCCGCAGCGCAACCCCAAATAGATAACCATACCTGAAGCATGGTGGCGAATCTGGTTGCCACTGTCCCAAAATCGACATATCTCTGGGCTTTCGGGCCCCTCTCGACAGAGGGCATTAAGAGTGTGAGGATGTCTTAATTTGCTAGACATCTGGTCCCAACGAAGGTTGTTTGTCCACCTGCTTTGACCACATTCACTCGGTGACATCTGCACCACTATACCTTGATGTCATACTTCTTCAATATAACTCCGAGTGTTACCGTAACACCAATGCAATTTTACCATTATACCACAGCCAGTACGCAACCATTAACCACTCTCTACCAAACCTACCCTTTCCCTCCGGCGCAGTACTACACCCTGTAGTTCTGGCATTGTTTGTAACTACCTAATACCACTACCATCACCCCTTACACTCCATAGTGAGCTCCGGCGTTGTACCCATGTTCACTGGCAACCCTACCACATACGTACAACACCCACGGGGACCCAACCAGTCATGACCAGCCTAACATGCCACACCTTACTGATACCCGTTGCAATACGGATGTGTTCACCAACACAAATAATCCCTGACCATGCCCATGCAGGTCATCCGGATTGGGGAGCCGTCACACACGCACCACGACGCCTCCCCCACACTAACGGGAAGACTACCATGCCCATTCCCGCAGCGCAACCCCAAATAGATAACCATACCTGAAGCATGGTGGCGAATCTGGTTGCCACTGTCCCAAAATCGACATATCTCTGGGCTTTCGGGCCCCTCTCGACAGAGGGCATTAAGAGTGTGAGGATGTCTTAATTTGCTAGACATCTGGTCCCAACGAAGGTTGTTTGTCCACCTGCTTTGACCACATTCACTCGGTGACATCTGCACCACTATACCTTGATGTCATACTTCTTCAATATAACTCCGAGTGTTACCGTAACACCAATGCAATTTTACCATTATACCACAGCCAGTACGCAACCATTAACCACTCTCTACCAAACCTACCCTTTCCCTCCGGCGCAGTACTACACCCTGTAGTTCTGGCATTGTTTGTAACTACCTAATACCACTACCATCACCCCTTACACTCCATAGTGAGCTCCGGCGTTGTACCCATGTTCACTGGCAACCCTACCACATACGTACAACACCCACGGGGACCCAACCAGTCATGACCAGCCTAACATGCCACACCTTACTGATACCCGTTGCAATACGGATGTGTTCACCAACACAAATAATCCCTGACCATGCCCATGCAGGTCATCCGGATTGGGGAGCCGTCACACACGCACCACGACGCCTCCCCCACACTAACGGGAAGACTACCATGCCCATTCCCGCAGCGCAACCCCAAATAGATAACCATACCTGAAGCATGGTGGCGAATCTGGTTGCCACTGTCCCAAAATCGACATATCTCTGGGCTTTCGGGCCCCTCTCGACAGAGGGCATTAAGAGTGTGAGGATGTCTTAATTTGCTAGACATCTGGTCCCAACGAAGGTTGTTTGTCCACCTGCTTTGACCACATTCACTCGGTGACATCTGCACCACTATACCTTGATGTCATACTTCTTCAATATAACTCCGAGTGTTACCGTAACACCAATGCAATTTTACCATTATACCACAGCCAGTACGCAACCATTAACCACTCTCTACCAAACCTACCCTTTCCCTCCGGCGCAGTACTACACCCTGTAGTTCTGGCATTGTTTGTAACTACCTAATACCACTACCATCACCCCTTACACTCCATAGTGAGCTCCGGCGTTGTACCCATGTTCACTGGCAACCCTACCACATACGTACAACACCCACGGGGACCCAACCAGTCATGACCAGCCTAACATGCCACACCTTACTGATACCCGTTGCAATACGGATGTGTTCACCAACACAAATAATCCCTGACCATGCCCATGCAGGTCATCCGGATTGGGGAGCCGTCACACACGCACCACGACGCCTCCCCCACACTAACGGGAAGACTACCATGCCCATTCCCGCAGCGCAACCCCAAATAGATAACCATACCTGAAGCATGGTGGCGAATCTGGTTGCCACTGTCCCAAAATCGACATATCTCTGGGCTTTCGGGCCCCTCTCGACAGAGGGCATTAAGAGTGTGAGGATGTCTTAATTTGCTAGACATCTGGTCCCAACGAAGGTTGTTTGTCCACCTGCTTTGACCACATTCACTCGGTGACATCTGCACCACTATACCTTGATGTCATACTTCTTCAATATAACTCCGAGTGTTACCGTAACACCAATGCAATTTTACCATTATACCACAGCCAGTACGCAACCATTAACCACTCTCTACCAAACCTACCCTTTCCCTCCGGCGCAGTACTACACCCTGTAGTTCTGGCATTGTTTGTAACTACCTAATACCACTACCATCACCCCTTACACTCCATAGTGAGCTCCGGCGTTGTACCCATGTTCACTGGCAACCCTACCACATACGTACAACACCCACGGGGACCCAACCAGTCATGACCAGCCTAACATGCCACACCTTACTGATACCCGTTGCAATACGGATGTGTTCACCAACACAAATAATCCCTGACCATGCCCATGCAGGTCATCCGGATTGGGGAGCCGTCACACACGCACCACGACGCCTCCCCCACACTAACGGGAAGACTACCATGCCCATTCCCGCAGCGCAACCCCAAATAGATAACCATACCTGAAGCATGGTGGCGAATCTGGTTGCCACTGTCCCAAAATCGACATATCTCTGGGCTTTCGGGCCCCTCTCGACAGAGGGCATTAAGAGTGTGAGGATGTCTTAATTTGCTAGACATCTGGTCCCAACGAAGGTTGTTTGTCCACCTGCTTTGACCACATTCACTCGGTGACATCTGCACCACTATACCTTGATGTCATACTTCTTCAATATAACTCCGAGTGTTACCGTAACACCAATGCAATTTTACCATTATACCACAGCCAGTACGCAACCATTAACCACTCTCTACCAAACCTACCCTTTCCCTCCGGCGCAGTACTACACCCTGTAGTTCTGGCATTGTTTGTAACTACCTAATACCACTACCATCACCCCTTACACTCCATAGTGAGCTCCGGCGTTGTACCCATGTTCACTGGCAACCCTACCACATACGTACAACACCCACGGGGACCCAACCAGTCATGACCAGCCTAACATGCCACACCTTACTGATACCCGTTGCAATACGGATGTGTTCACCAACACAAATAATCCCTGACCATGCCCATGCAGGTCATCCGGATTGGGGAGCCGTCACACACGCACCACGACGCCTCCCCCACACTAACGGGAAGACTACCATGCCCATTCCCGCAGCGCAACCCCAAATAGATAACCATACCTGAAGCATGGTGGCGAATCTGGTTGCCACTGTCCCAAAATCGACATATCTCTGGGCTTTCGGGCCCCTCTCGACAGAGGGCATTAAGAGTGTGAGGATGTCTTAATTTGCTAGACATCTGGTCCCAACGAAGGTTGTTTGTCCACCTGCTTTGACCACATTCACTCGGTGACATCTGCACCACTATACCTTGATGTCATACTTCTTCAATATAACTCCGAGTGTTACCGTAACACCAATGCAATTTTACCATTATACCACAGCCAGTACGCAACCATTAACCACTCTCTACCAAACCTACCCTTTCCCTCCGGCGCAGTACTACACCCTGTAGTTCTGGCATTGTTTGTAACTACCTTATACCACTACCATCACCCCTTACACTCCATAGTGAGCTCCGGCGTTGTACCCATGTTCACTGGCAACCCTACCACATACGTACAACACCCACGGGGACCCAACCAGTCATGACCAGCCTAACATGCCACACCTTACTGATACCCGTTGCAATACGGATGTGTTCACCAACACAAATAATCCCTGACCATGCCCATGCAGGTCATCCGGATTGGGGAGCCGTCACACACGCACCACGACGCCTCCCCCACACTAACGGGAAGACTACCATGCCCATTCCCGCAGCGCAACCCCAAATAGATAACCATACCTGAAGCATGGTGGCGAATCTGGTTGCCACTGTCCCAAAATCGACATATCTCTGGGCTTTCGGGCCCCTCTCGACAGAGGGCATTAAGAGTGTGAGGATGTCTTAATTTGCTAGACATCTGGTCCCAACGAAGGTTGTTTGTCCACCTGCTTTGACCACATTCACTCGGTGACATCTGCACCACTATACCTTGATGTCATACTTCTTCAATATAACTCCGAGTGTTACCGTAACACCAATGCAATTTTACCATTATACCACAGCCAGTACGCAACCATTAACCACTCTCTACCAAACCTACCCTTTCCCTCCGGCGCAGTACTACACCCTGTAGTTCTGGCATTGTTTGTAACTACCTAATACCACTACCATCACCCCTTACACTCCATAGTGAGCTCCGGCGTTGTACCCATGTTCACTGGCAACCCTACCACATACGTACAACACCCACGGGGACCCAACCAGTCATGACCAGCCTAACATGCCACACCTTACTGATACCCGTTGCAATACGGATGTGTTCACCAACACAAATAATCCCTGACCATGCCCATGCAGGTCATCCGGATTGGGGAGCCGTCACACACGCACCACGACGCCTCCCCCACACTAACGGGAAGACTACCATGCCCATTCCCGCAGCGCAACCCCAAATAGATAACCATACCTGAAGCATGGTGGCGAATCTGGTTGCCACTGTCCCAAAATCGACATATCTCTGGGCTTTCGGGCCCCTCTCGACAGAGGGCATTAAGAGTGTGAGGATGTCTTAATTTGCTAGACATCTGGTCCCAACGAAGGTTGTTTGTCCACCTGCTTTGACCACATTCACTCGGTGACATCTGCACCACTATACCTTGATGTCATACTTCTTCAATATAACTCCGAGTGTTACCGTAACACCAATGCAATTTTACCATTATACCACAGCCAGTACGCAACCATTAACCACTCTCTACCAAACCTACCCTTTCCCTCCGGCGCAGTACTACACCCTGTAGTTCTGGCATTGTTTGTAACTACCTAATACCACTACCATCACCCCTTACACTCCATAGTGAGCTCCGGCGTTGTACCCATGTTCACTGGCAACCCTACCACATACGTACAACACCCACGGGGACCCAACCAGTCATGACCAGCCTAACATGCCACACCTTACTGATACCCGTTGCAATACGGATGTGTTCACCAACACAAATAATCCCTGACCATGCCCATGCAGGTCATCCGGATTGGGGAGCCGTCACACACGCACCACGACGCCTCCCCCACACTAACGGGAAGACTACCATGCCCATTCCCGCAGCGCAACCCCAAATAGATAACCATACCTGAAGCATGGTGGCGAATCTGGTTGCCACTGTCCCAAAATCGACATATCTCTGGGCTTTCGGGCCCCTCTCGACAGAGGGCATTAAGAGTGTGAGGATGTCTTAATTTGCTAGACATCTGGTCCCAACGAAGGTTGTTTGTCCACCTGCTTTGACCACATTCACTCGGTGACATCTGCACCACTATACCTTGATGTCATACTTCTTCAATATAACTCCGAGTGTTACCGTAACACCAATGCAATTTTACCATTATACCACAGCCAGTACGCAACCATTAACCACTCTCTACCAAACCTACCCTTTCCCTCCGGCGCAGTACTACACCCTGTAGTTCTGGCATTGTTTGTAACTACCTAATACCACTACCATCACCCCTTACACTCCATAGTGAGCTCCGGCGTTGTACCCATGTTCACTGGCAACCCTACCACATACGTACAACACCCACGGGGACCCAACCAGTCATGACCAGCCTAACATGCCACACCTTACTGATACCCGTTGCAATACGGATGTGTTCACCAACACAAATAATCCCTGACCATGCCCATGCAGGTCATCCGGATTGGGGAGCCGTCACACACGCACCACGACGCCTCCCCCACACTAACGGGAAGACTACCATGCCCATTCCCGCAGCGCAACCCCAAATAGATAACCATACCTGAAGCATGGTGGCGAATCTGGTTGCCACTGTCCCAAAATCGACATATCTCTGGGCTTTCGGGCCCCTCTCGACAGAGGGCATTAAGAGTGTGAGGATGTCTTAATTTGCTAGACATCTGGTCCCAACGAAGGTTGTTTGTCCACCTGCTTTGACCACATTCACTCGGTGACATCTGCACCACTATACCTTGATGTCATACTTCTTCAATATAACTCCGAGTGTTACCGTAACACCAATGCAATTTTACCATTATACCACAGCCAGTACGCAACCATTAACCACTCTCTACCAAACCTACCCTTTCCCTCCGGCGCAGTACTACACCCTGTAGTTCTGGCATTGTTTGTAACTACCTAATACCACTACCATCACCCCTTACACTCCATAGTGAGCTCCGGCGTTGTACCCATGTTCACTGGCAACCCTACCACATACGTACAACACCCACGGGGACCCAACCAGTCATGACCAGCCTAACATGCCACACCTTACTGATACCCGTTGCAATACGGATGTGTTCACCAACACAAATAATCCCTGACCATGCCCATGCAGGTCATCCGGATTGGGGAGCCGTCACACACGCACCACGACGCCTCCCCCACACTAACGGGAAGACTACCATGCCCATTCCCGCAGCGCAACCCCAAATAGATAACCATACCTGAAGCATGGTGGCGAATCTGGTTGCCACTGTCCCAAAATCGACATATCTCTGGGCTTTCGGGCCCCTCTCGACAGAGGGCATTAAGAGTGTGAGGATGTCTTAATTTGCTAGACATCTGGTCCCAACGAAGGTTGTTTGTCCACCTGCTTTGACCACATTCACTCGGTGACATCTGCACCACTATACCTTGATGTCATACTTCTTCAATATAACTCCGAGTGTTACCGTAACACCAATGCAATTTTACCATTATACCACAGCCAGTACGCAACCATTAACCACTCTCTACCAAACCTACCCTTTCCCTCCGGCGCAGTACTACACCCTGTAGTTCTGGCATTGTTTGTAACTACCTAATACCACTACCATCACCCCTTACACTCCATAGTGAGCTCCGGCGTTGTACCCATGTTCACTGGCAACCCTACCACATACGTACAACACCCACGGGGACCCAACCAGTCATGACCAGCCTAACATGCCACACCTTACTGATACCCGTTGCAATACGGATGTGTTCACCAACACAAATAATCCCTGACCATGCCCATGCAGGTCATCCGGATTGGGGAGCCGTCACACACGCACCACGACGCCTCCCCCACACTAACGGGAAGACTACCATGCCCATTCCCGCAGCGCAACCCCAAATAGATAACCATACCTGAAGCATGGTGGCGAATCTGGTTGCCACTGTCCCAAAATCGACATATCTCTGGGCTTTCGGGCCCCTCTCGACAGAGGGCATTAAGAGTGTGAGGATGTCTTAATTTGCTAGACATCTGGTCCCAACGAAGGTTGTTTGTCCACCTGCTTTGACCACATTCACTCGGTGACATCTGCACCACTATACCTTGATGTCATACTTCTTCAATATAACTCCGAGTGTTACCGTAACACCAATGCAATTTTACCATTATACCACAGCCAGTACGCAACCATTAACCACTCTCTACCAAACCTACCCTTTCCCTCCGGCGCAGTACTACACCCTGTAGTTCTGGCATTGTTTGTAACTACCTAATACCACTACCATCACCCCTTACACTCCATAGTGAGCTCCGGCGTTGTACCCATGTTCACTGGCAACCCTACCACATACGTACAACACCCACGGGGACCCAACCAGTCATGACCAGCCTAACATGCCACACCTTACTGATACCCGTTGCAATACGGATGTGTTCACCAACACAAATAATCCCTGACCATGCCCATGCAGGTCATCCGGATTGGGGAGCCGTCACACACGCACCACGACGCCTCCCCCACACTAACGGGAAGACTACCATGCCCATTCCCGCAGCGCAACCCCAAATAGATAACCATACCTGAAGCATGGTGGCGAATCTGGTTGCCACTGTCCCAAAATCGACATATCTCTGGGCTTTCGGGCCCCTCTCGACAGAGGGCATTAAGAGTGTGAGGATGTCTTAATTTGCTAGACATCTGGTCCCAACGAAGGTTGTTTGTCCACCTGCTTTGACCACATTCACTCGGTGACATCTGCACCACTATACCTTGATGTCATACTTCTTCAATATAACTCCGAGTGTTACCGTAACACCAATGCAATTTTACCATTATACCACAGCCAGTACGCAACCATTAACCACTCTCTACCAAACCTACCCTTTCCCTCCGGCGCAGTACTACACCCTGTAGTTCTGGCATTGTTTGTAACTACCTAATACCACTACCATCACCCCTTACACTCCATAGTGAGCTCCGGCGTTGTACCCATGTTCACTGGCAACCCTACCACATACGTACAACACCCACGGGGACCCAACCAGTCATGACCAGCCTAACATGCCACACCTTACTGATACCCGTTGCAATACGGATGTGTTCACCAACACAAATAATCCCTGACCATGCCCATGCAGGTCATCCGGATTGGGGAGCCGTCACACACGCACCACGACGCCTCCCCCACACTAACGGGAAGACTACCATGCCCATTCCCGCAGCGCAACCCCAAATAGATAACCATACCTGAAGCATGGTGGCGAATCTGGTTGCCACTGTCCCAAAATCGACATATCTCTGGGCTTTCGGGCCCCTCTCGACAGAGGGCATTAAGAGTGTGAGGATGTCTTAATTTGCTAGACATCTGGTCCCAACGAAGGTTGTTTGTCCACCTGCTTTGACCACATTCACTCGGTGACATCTGCACCACTATACCTTGATGTCATACTTCTTCAATATAACTCCGAGTGTTACCGTAACACCAATGCAATTTTACCATTATACCACAGCCAGTACGCAACCATTAACCACTCTCTACCAAACCTACCCTTTCCCTCCGGCGCAGTACTACACCCTGTAGTTCTGGCATTGTTTGTAACTACCTAATACCACTACCATCACCCCTTACACTCCATAGTGAGCTCCGGCGTTGTACCCATGTTCACTGGCAACCCTACCACATACGTACAACACCCACGGGGACCCAACCAGTCATGACCAGCCTAACATGCCACACCTTACTGATACCCGTTGCAATACGGATGTGTTCACCAACACAAATAATCCCTGACCATGCCCATGCAGGTCATCCGGATTGGGGAGCCGTCACACACGCACCACGACGCCTCCCCCACACTAACGGGAAGACTACCATGCCCATTCCCGCAGCGCAACCCCAAATAGATAACCATACCTGAAGCATGGTGGCGAATCTGGTTGCCACTGTCCCAAAATCGACATATCTCTGGGCTTTCGGGCCCCTCTCGACAGAGGGCATTAAGAGTGTGAGGATGTCTTAATTTGCTAGACATCTGGTCCCAACGAAGGTTGTTTGTCCACCTGCTTTGACCACATTCACTCGGTGACATCTGCACCACTATACCTTGATGTCATACTTCTTCAATATAACTCCGAGTGTTACCGTAACACCAATGCAATTTTACCATTATACCACAGCCAGTACGCAACCATTAACCACTCTCTACCAAACCTACCCTTTCCCTCCGGCGCAGTACTACACCCTGTAGTTCTGGCATTGTTTGTAACTACCTAATACCACTACCATCACCCCTTACACTCCATAGTGAGCTCCGGCGTTGTACCCATGTTCACTGGCAACCCTACCACATACGTACAACACCCACGGGGACCCAACCAGTCATGACCAGCCTAACATGCCACACCTTACTGATACCCGTTGCAATACGGATGTGTTCACCAACACAAATAATCCCTGACCATGCCCATGCAGGTCATCCGGATTGGGGAGCCGTCACACACGCACCACGACGCCTCCCCCACACTAACGGGAAGACTACCATGCCCATTCCCGCAGCGCAACCCCAAATAGATAACCATACCTGAAGCATGGTGGCGAATCTGGTTGCCACTGTCCCAAAATCGACATATCTCTGGGCTTTCGGGCCCCTCTCGACAGAGGGCATTAAGAGTGTGAGGATGTCTTAATTTGCTAGACATCTGGTCCCAACGAAGGTTGTTTGTCCACCTGCTTTGACCACATTCACTCGGTGACATCTGCACCACTATACCTTGATGTCATACTTCTTCAATATAACTCCGAGTGTTACCGTAACACCAATGCAATTTTACCATTATACCACAGCCAGTACGCAACCATTAACCACTCTCTACCAAACCTACCCTTTCCCTCCGGCGCAGTACTACACCCTGTAGTTCTGGCATTGTTTGTAACTACCTAATACCACTACCATCACCCCTTACACTCCATAGTGAGCTCCGGCGTTGTACCCATGTTCACTGGCAACCCTACCACATACGTACAACACCCACGGGGACCCAACCAGTCATGACCAGCCTAACATGCCACACCTTACTGATACCCGTTGCAATACGGATGTGTTCACCAACACAAATAATCCCTGACCATGCCCATGCAGGTCATCCGGATTGGGGAGCCGTCACACACGCACCACGACGCCTCCCCCACACTAACGGGAAGACTACCATGCCCATTCCCGCAGCGCAACCCCAAATAGATAACCATACCTGAAGCATGGTGGCGAATCTGGTTGCCACTGTCCCAAAATCGACATATCTCTGGGCTTTCGGGCCCCTCTCGACAGAGGGCATTAAGAGTGTGAGGATGTCTTAATTTGCTAGACATCTGGTCCCAACGAAGGTTGTTTGTCCACCTGCTTTGACCACATTCACTCGGTGACATCTGCACCACTATACCTTGATGTCATACTTCTTCAATATAACTCCGAGTGTTACCGTAACACCAATGCAATTTTACCATTATACCACAGCCAGTACGCAACCATTAACCACTCTCTACCAAACCTACCCTTTCCCTCCGGCGCAGTACTACACCCTGTAGTTCTGGCATTGTTTGTAACTACCTAATACCACTACCATCACCCCTTACACTCCATAGTGAGCTCCGGCGTTGTACCCATGTTCACTGGCAACCCTACCACATACGTACAACACCCACGGGGACCCAACCAGTCATGACCAGCCTAACATGCCACACCTTACTGATACCCGTTGCAATACGGATGTGTTCACCAACACAAATAATCCCTGACCATGCCCATGCAGGTCATCCGGATTGGGGAGCCGTCACACACGCACCACGACGCCTCCCCCACACTAACGGGAAGACTACCATGCCCATTCCCGCAGCGCAACCCCAAATAGATAACCATACCTGAAGCATGGTGGCGAATCTGGTTGCCACTGTCCCAAAATCGACATATCTCTGGGCTTTCGGGCCCCTCTCGACAGAGGGCATTAAGAGTGTGAGGATGTCTTAATTTGCTAGACATCTGGTCCCAACGAAGGTTGTTTGTCCACCTGCTTTGACCACATTCACTCGGTGACATCTGCACCACTATACCTTGATGTCATACTTCTTCAATATAACTCCGAGTGTTACCGTAACACCAATGCAATTTTACCATTATACCACAGCCAGTACGCAACCATTAACCACTCTCTACCAAACCTACCCTTTCCCTCCGGCGCAGTACTACACCCTGTAGTTCTGGCATTGTTTGTAACTACCTAATACCACTACCATCACCCCTTACACTCCATAGTGAGCTCCGGCGTTGTACCCATGTTCACTGGCAACCCTACCACATACGTACAACACCCACGGGGACCCAACCAGTCATGACCAGCCTAACATGCCACACCTTACTGATACCCGTTGCAATACGGATGTGTTCACCAACACAAATAATCCCTGACCATGCCCATGCAGGTCATCCGGATTGGGGAGCCGTCACACACGCACCACGACGCCTCCCCCACACTAACGGGAAGACTACCATGCCCATTCCCGCAGCGCAACCCCAAATAGATAACCATACCTGAAGCATGGTGGCGAATCTGGTTGCCACTGTCCCAAAATCGACATATCTCTGGGCTTTCGGGCCCCTCTCGACAGAGGGCATTAAGAGTGTGAGGATGTCTTAATTTGCTAGACATCTGGTCCCAACGAAGGTTGTTTGTCCACCTGCTTTGACCACATTCACTCGGTGACATCTGCACCACTATACCTTGATGTCATACTTCTTCAATATAACTCCGAGTGTTACCGTAACACCAATGCAATTTTACCATTATACCACAGCCAGTACGCAACCATTAACCACTCTCTACCAAACCTACCCTTTCCCTCCGGCGCAGTACTACACCCTGTAGTTCTGGCATTGTTTGTAACTACCTAATACCACTACCATCACCCCTTACACTCCATAGTGAGCTCCGGCGTTGTACCCATGTTCACTGGCAACCCTACCACATACGTACAACACCCACGGGGACCCAACCAGTCATGACCAGCCTAACATGCCACACCTTACTGATACCCGTTGCAATACGGATGTGTTCACCAACACAAATAATCCCTGACCATGCCCATGCAGGTCATCCGGATTGGGGAGCCGTCACACACGCACCACGACGCCTCCCCCACACTAACGGGAAGACTACCATGCCCATTCCCGCAGCGCAACCCCAAATAGATAACCATACCTGAAGCATGGTGGCGAATCTGGTTGCCACTGTCCCAAAATCGACATATCTCTGGGCTTTCGGGCCCCTCTCGACAGAGGGCATTAAGAGTGTGAGGATGTCTTAATTTGCTAGACATCTGGTCCCAACGAAGGTTGTTTGTCCACCTGCTTTGACCACATTCACTCGGTGACATCTGCACCACTATACCTTGATGTCATACTTCTTCAATATAACTCCGAGTGTTACCGTAACACCAATGCAATTTTACCATTATACCACAGCCAGTACGCAACCATTAACCACTCTCTACCAAACCTACCCTTTCCCTCCGGCGCAGTACTACACCCTGTAGTTCTGGCATTGTTTGTAACTACCTAATACCACTACCATCACCCCTTACACTCCATAGTGAGCTCCGGCGTTGTACCCATGTTCACTGGCAACCCTACCACATACGTACAACACCCACGGGGACCCAACCAGTCATGACCAGCCTAACATGCCACACCTTACTGATACCCGTTGCAATACGGATGTGTTCACCAACACAAATAATCCCTGACCATGCCCATGCAGGTCATCCGGATTGGGGAGCCGTCACACACGCACCACGACGCCTCCCCCACACTAACGGGAAGACTACCATGCCCATTCCCGCAGCGCAACCCCAAATAGATAACCATACCTGAAGCATGGTGGCGAATCTGGTTGCCACTGTCCCAAAATCGACATATCTCTGGGCTTTCGGGCCCCTCTCGACAGAGGGCATTAAGAGTGTGAGGATGTCTTAATTTGCTAGACATCTGGTCCCAACGAAGGTTGTTTGTCCACCTGCTTTGACCACATTCACTCGGTGACATCTGCACCACTATACCTTGATGTCATACTTCTTCAATATAACTCCGAGTGTTACCGTAACACCAATGCAATTTTACCATTATACCACAGCCAGTACGCAACCATTAACCACTCTCTACCAAACCTACCCTTTCCCTCCGGCGCAGTACTACACCCTGTAGTTCTGGCATTGTTTGTAACTACCTAATACCACTACCATCACCCCTTACACTCCATAGTGAGCTCCGGCGTTGTACCCATGTTCACTGGCAACCCTACCACATACGTACAACACCCACGGGGACCCAACCAGTCATGACCAGCCTAACATGCCACACCTTACTGATACCCGTTGCAATACGGATGTGTTCACCAACACAAATAATCCCTGACCATGCCCATGCAGGTCATCCGGATTGGGGAGCCGTCACACACGCACCACGACGCCTCCCCCACACTAACGGGAAGACTACCATGCCCATTCCCGCAGCGCAACCCCAAATAGATAACCATACCTGAAGCATGGTGGCGAATCTGGTTGCCACTGTCCCAAAATCGACATATCTCTGGGCTTTCGGGCCCCTCTCGACAGAGGGCATTAAGAGTGTGAGGATGTCTTAATTTGCTAGACATCTGGTCCCAACGAAGGTTGTTTGTCCACCTGCTTTGACCACATTCACTCGGTGACATCTGCACCACTATACCTTGATGTCATACTTCTTCAATATAACTCCGAGTGTTACCGTAACACCAATGCAATTTTACCATTATACCACAGCCAGTACGCAACCATTAACCACTCTCTACCAAACCTACCCTTTCCCTCCGGCGCAGTACTACACCCTGTAGTTCTGGCATTGTTTGTAACTACCTAATACCACTACCATCACCCCTTACACTCCATAGTGAGCTCCGGCGTTGTACCCATGTTCACTGGCAACCCTACCACATACGTACAACACCCACGGGGACCCAACCAGTCATGACCAGCCTAACATGCCACACCTTACTGATACCCGTTGCAATACGGATGTGTTCACCAACACAAATAATCCCTGACCATGCCCATGCAGGTCATCCGGATTGGGGAGCCGTCACACACGCACCACGACGCCTCCCCCACACTAACGGGAAGACTACCATGCCCATTCCCGCAGCGCAACCCCAAATAGATAACCATACCTGAAGCATGGTGGCGAATCTGGTTGCCACTGTCCCAAAATCGACATATCTCTGGGCTTTCGGGCCCCTCTCGACAGAGGGCATTAAGAGTGTGACGATGTCTTAATTTGCTAGACATCTGGTCCCAACGAAGGTTGTTTGTCCACCTGCTTTGACCACATTCACTCGGTGACATCTGCACCACTATACCTTGATGTCATACTTCTTCAATATAACTCCGAGTGTTACCGTAACACCAATGCAATTTTACCATTATACCACAGCCAGTACGCAACCATTAACCACTCTCTACCAAACCTACCCTTTCCCTCCGGCGCAGTACTACACCCTGTAGTTCTGGCATTGTTTGTAACTACCTAATACCACTACCATCACCCCTTACACTCCATAGTGAGCTCCGGCGTTGTACCCATGTTCACTGGCAACCCTACCACATACGTACAACACCCACGGGGACCCAACCAGTCATGACCAGCCTAACATGCCACACCTTACTGATACCCGTTGCAATACGGATGTGTTCACCAACACAAATAATCCCTGACCATGCCCATGCAGGTCATCCGGATTGGGGAGCCGTCACACACGCACCACGACGCCTCCCCCACACTAACGGGAAGACTACCATGCCCATTCCCGCAGCGCAACCCCAAATAGATAACCATACCTGAAGCATGGTGGCGAATCTGGTTGCCACTGTCCCAAAATCGACATATCTCTGGGCTTTCGGGCCCCTCTCGACAGAGGGCATTAAGAGTGTGAGGATGTCTTAATTTGCTAGACATCTGGTCCCAACGAAGGTTGTTTGTCCACCTGCTTTGACCACATTCACTCGGTGACATCTGCACCACTATACCTTGATGTCATACTTCTTCAATATAACTCCGAGTGTTACCGTAACACCAATGCAATTTTACCATTATACCACAGCCAGTACGCAACCATTAACCACTCTCTACCAAACCTACCCTTTCCCTCCGGCGCAGTACTACACCCTGTAGTTCTGGCATTGTTTGTAACTACCTAATACCACTACCATCACCCCTTACACTCCATAGTGAGCTCCGGCGTTGTACCCATGTTCACTGGCAACCCTACCACATACGTACAACACCCACGGGGACCCAACCAGTCATGACCAGCCTAACATGCCACACCTTACTGATACCCGTTGCAATACGGATGTGTTCACCAACACAAATAATCCCTGACCATGCCCATGCAGGTCATCCGGATTGGGGAGCCGTCACACACGCACCACGACGCCTCCCCCACACTAACGGGAAGACTACCATGCCCATTCCCGCAGCGCAACCCCAAATAGATAACCATACCTGAAGCATGGTGGCGAATCTGGTTGCCACTGTCCCAAAATCGACATATCTCTGGGCTTTCGGGCCCCTCTCGACAGAGGGCATTAAGAGTGTGAGGATGTCTTAATTTGCTAGACATCTGGTCCCAACGAAGGTTGTTTGTCCACCTGCTTTGACCACATTCACTCGGTGACATCTGCACCACTATACCTTGATGTCATACTTCTTCAATATAACTCCGAGTGTTACCGTAACACCAATGCAATTTTACCATTATACCACAGCCAGTACGCAACCATTAACCACTCTCTACCAAACCTACCCTTTCCCTCCGGCGCAGTACTACACCCTGTAGTTCTGGCATTGTTTGTAACTACCTAATACCACTACCATCACCCCTTACACTCCATAGTGAGCTCCGGCGTTGTACCCATGTTCACTGGCAACCCTACCACATACGTACAACACCCACGGGGACCCAACCAGTCATGACCAGCCTAACATGCCACACCTTACTGATACCCGTTGCAATACGGATGTGTTCACCAACACAAATAATCCCTGACCATGCCCATGCAGGTCATCCGGATTGGGGAGCCGTCACACACGCACCACGACGCCTCCCCCACACTAACGGGAAGACTACCATGCCCATTCCCGCAGCGCAACCCCAAATAGATAACCATACCTGAAGCATGGTGGCGAATCTGGTTGCCACTGTCCCAAAATCGACATATCTCTGGGCTTTCGGGCCCCTCTCGACAGAGGGCATTAAGAGTGTGAGGATGTCTTAATTTGCTAGACATCTGGTCCCAACGAAGGTTGTTTGTCCACCTGCTTTGACCACATTCACTCGGTGACATCTGCACCACTATACCTTGATGTCATACTTCTTCAATATAACTCCGAGTGTTACCGTAACACCAATGCAATTTTACCATTATACCACAGCCAGTACGCAACCATTAACCACTCTCTACCAAACCTACCCTTTCCCTCCGGCGCAGTACTACACCCTGTAGTTCTGGCATTGTTTGTAACTACCTAATACCACTACCATCACCCCTTACACTCCATAGTGAGCTCCGGCGTTGTACCCATGTTCACTGGCAACCCTACCACATACGTACAACACCCACGGGGACCCAACCAGTCATGACCAGCCTAACATGCCACACCTTACTGATACCCGTTGCAATACGGATGTGTTCACCAACACAAATAATCCCTGACCATGCCCATGCAGGTCATCCGGATTGGGGAGCCGTCACACACGCACCACGACGCCTCCCCCACACTAACGGGAAGACTACCATGCCCATTCCCGCAGCGCAACCCCAAATAGATAACCATACCTGAAGCATGGTGGCGAATCTGGTTGCCACTGTCCCAAAATCGACATATCTCTGGGCTTTCGGGCCCCTCTCGACAGAGGGCATTAAGAGTGTGAGGATGTCTTAATTTGCTAGACATCTGGTCCCAACGAAGGTTGTTTGTCCACCTGCTTTGACCACATTCACTCGGTGACATCTGCACCACTATACCTTGATGTCATACTTCTTCAATATAACTCCGAGTGTTACCGTAACACCAATGCAATTTTACCATTATACCACAGCCAGTACGCAACCATTAACCACTCTCTACCAAACCTACCCTTTCCCTCCGGCGCAGTACTACACCCTGTAGTTCTGGCATTGTTTGTAACTACCTAATACCACTACCATCACCCCTTACACTCCATAGTGAGCTCCGGCGTTGTACCCATGTTCACTGGCAACCCTACCACATACGTACAACACCCACGGGGACCCAACCAGTCATGACCAGCCTAACATGCCACACCTTACTGATACCCGTTGCAATACGGATGTGTTCACCAACACAAATAATCCCTGACCATGCCCATGCAGGTCATCCGGATTGGGGAGCCGTCACACACGCACCACGACGCCTCCCCCACACTAACGGGAAGACTACCATGCCCATTCCCGCAGCGCAACCCCAAATAGATAACCATACCTGAAGCATGGTGGCGAATCTGGTTGCCACTGTCCCAAAATCGACATATCTCTGGGCTTTCGGGCCCCTCTCGACAGAGGGCATTAAGAGTGTGAGGATGTCTTAATTTGCTAGACATCTGGTCCCAACGAAGGTTGTTTGTCCACCTGCTTTGACCACATTCACTCGGTGACATCTGCACCACTATACCTTGATGTCATACTTCTTCAATATAACTCCGAGTGTTACCGTAACACCAATGCAATTTTACCATTATACCACAGCCAGTACGCAACCATTAACCACTCTCTACCAAACCTACCCTTTCCCTCCGGCGCAGTACTACACCCTGTAGTTCTGGCATTGTTTGTAACTACCTAATACCACTACCATCACCCCTTACACTCCATAGTGAGCTCCGGCGTTGTACCCATGTTCACTGGCAACCCTACCACATACGTACAACACCCACGGGGACCCAACCAGTCATGACCAGCCTAACATGCCACACCTTACTGATACCCGTTGCAATACGGATGTGTTCACCAACACAAATAATCCCTGACCATGCCCATGCAGGTCATCCGGATTGGGGAGCCGTCACACACGCACCACGACGCCTCCCCCACACTAACGGGAAGACTACCATGCCCATTCCCGCAGCGCAACCCCAAATAGATAACCATACCTGAAGCATGGTGGCGAATCTGGTTGCCACTGTCCCAAAATCGACATATCTCTGGGCTTTCGGGCCCCTCTCGACAGAGGGCATTAAGAGTGTGAGGATGTCTTAATTTGCTAGACATCTGGTCCCAACGAAGGTTGTTTGTCCACCTGCTTTGACCACATTCACTCGGTGACATCTGCACCACTATACCTTGATGTCATACTTCTTCAATATAACTCCGAGTGTTACCGTAACACCAATGCAATTTTACCATTATACCACAGCCAGTACGCAACCATTAACCACTCTCTACCAAACCTACCCTTTCCCTCCGGCGCAGTACTACACCCTGTAGTTCTGGCATTGTTTGTAACTACCTAATACCACTACCATCACCCCTTACACTCCATAGTGAGCTCCGGCGTTGTACCCATGTTCACTGGCAACCCTACCACATACGTACAACACCCACGGGGACCCAACCAGTCATGACCAGCCTAACATGCCACACCTTACTGATACCCGTTGCAATACGGATGTGTTCACCAACACAAATAATCCCTGACCATGCCCATGCAGGTCATCCGGATTGGGGAGCCGTCACACACGCACCACGACGCCTCCCCCACACTAACGGGAAGACTACCATGCCCATTCCCGCAGCGCAACCCCAAATAGATAACCATACCTGAAGCATGGTGGCGAATCTGGTTGCCACTGTCCCAAAATCGACATATCTCTGGGCTTTCGGGCCCCTCTCGACAGAGGGCATTAAGAGTGTGAGGATGTCTTAATTTGCTAGACATCTGGTCCCAACGAAGGTTGTTTGTCCACCTGCTTTGACCACATTCACTCGGTGACATCTGCACCACTATACCTTGATGTCATACTTCTTCAATATAACTCCGAGTGTTACCGTAACACCAATGCAATTTTACCATTATACCACAGCCAGTACGCAACCATTAACCACTCTCTACCAAACCTACCCTTTCCCTCCGGCGCAGTACTACACCCTGTAGTTCTGGCATTGTTTGTAACTACCTAATACCACTACCATCACCCCTTACACTCCATAGTGAGCTCCGGCGTTGTACCCATGTTCACTGGCAACCCTACCACATACGTACAACACCCACGGGGACCCAACCAGTCATGACCAGCCTAACATGCCACACCTTACTGATACCCGTTGCAATACGGATGTGTTCACCAACACAAATAATCCCTGACCATGCCCATGCAGGTCATCCGGATTGGGGAGCCGTCACACACGCACCACGACGCCTCCCCCACACTAACGGGAAGACTACCATGCCCATTCCCGCAGCGCAACCCCAAATAGATAACCATACCTGAAGCATGGTGGCGAATCTGGTTGCCACTGTCCCAAAATCGACATATCTCTGGGCTTTCGGGCCCCTCTCGACAGAGGGCATTAAGAGTGTGAGGATGTCTTAATTTGCTAGACATCTGGTCCCAACGAAGGTTGTTTGTCCACCTGCTTTGACCACATTCACTCGGTGACATCTGCACCACTATACCTTGATGTCATACTTCTTCAATATAACTCCGAGTGTTACCGTAACACCAATGCAATTTTACCATTATACCACAGCCAGTACGCAACCATTAACCACTCTCTACCAAACCTACCCTTTCCCTCCGGCGCAGTACTACACCCTGTAGTTCTGGCATTGTTTGTAACTACCTAATACCACTACCATCACCCCTTACACTCCATAGTGAGCTCCGGCGTTGTACCCATGTTCACTGGCAACCCTACCACATACGTACAACACCCACGGGGACCCAACCAGTCATGACCAGCCTAACATGCCACACCTTACTGATACCCGTTGCAATACGGATGTGTTCACCAACACAAATAATCCCTGACCATGCCCATGCAGGTCATCCGGATTGGGGAGCCGTCACACACGCACCACGACGCCTCCCCCACACTAACGGGAAGACTACCATGCCCATTCCCGCAGCGCAACCCCAAATAGATAACCATACCTGAAGCATGGTGGCGAATCTGGTTGCCACTGTCCCAAAATCGACATATCTCTGGGCTTTCGGGCCCCTCTCGACAGAGGGCATTAAGAGTGTGAGGATGTCTTAATTTGCTAGACATCTGGTCCCAACGAAGGTTGTTTGTCCACCTGCTTTGACCACATTCACTCGGTGACATCTGCACCACTATACCTTGATGTCATACTTCTTCAATATAACTCCGAGTGTTACCGTAACACCAATGCAATTTTACCATTATACCACAGCCAGTACGCAACCATTAACCACTCTCTACCAAACCTACCCTTTCCCTCCGGCGCAGTACTACACCCTGTAGTTCTGGCATTGTTTGTAACTACCTAATACCACTACCATCACCCCTTACACTCCATAGTGAGCTCCGGCGTTGTACCCATGTTCACTGGCAACCCTACCACATACGTACAACACCCACGGGGACCCAACCAGTCATGACCAGCCTAACATGCCACACCTTACTGATACCCGTTGCAATACGGATGTGTTCACCAACACAAATAATCCCTGACCATGCCCATGCAGGTCATCCGGATTGGGGAGCCGTCACACACGCACCACGACGCCTCCCCCACACTAACGGGAAGACTACCATGCCCATTCCCGCAGCGCAACCCCAAATAGATAACCATACCTGAAGCATGGTGGCGAATCTGGTTGCCACTGTCCCAAAATCGACATATCTCTGGGCTTTCGGGCCCCTCTCGACAGAGGGCATTAAGAGTGTGAGGATGTCTTAATTTGCTAGACATCTGGTCCCAACGAAGGTTGTTTGTCCACCTGCTTTGACCACATTCACTCGGTGACATCTGCACCACTATACCTTGATGTCATACTTCTTCAATATAACTCCGAGTGTTACCGTAACACCAATGCAATTTTACCATTATACCACAGCCAGTACGCAACCATTAACCACTCTCTACCAAACCTACCCTTTCCCTCCGGCGCAGTACTACACCCTGTAGTTCTGGCATTGTTTGTAACTACCTAATACCACTACCATCACCCCTTACACTCCATAGTGAGCTCCGGCGTTGTACCCATGTTCACTGGCAACCCTACCACATACGTACAACACCCACGGGGACCCAACCAGTCATGACCAGCCTAACATGCCACACCTTACTGATACCCGTTGCAATACGGATGTGTTCACCAACACAAATAATCCCTGACCATGCCCATGCAGGTCATCCGGATTGGGGAGCCGTCACACACGCACCACGACGCCTCCCCCACACTAACGGGAAGACTACCATGCCCATTCCCGCAGCGCAACCCCAAATAGATAACCATACCTGAAGCATGGTGGCGAATCTGGTTGCCACTGTCCCAAAATCGACATATCTCTGGGCTTTCGGGCCCCTCTCGACAGAGGGCATTAAGAGTGTGAGGATGTCTTAATTTGCTAGACATCTGGTCCCAACGAAGGTTGTTTGTCCACCTGCTTTGACCACATTCACTCGGTGACATCTGCACCACTATACCTTGATGTCATACTTCTTCAATATAACTCCGAGTGTTACCGTAACACCAATGCAATTTTACCATTATACCACAGCCAGTACGCAACCATTAACCACTCTCTACCAAACCTACCCTTTCCCTCCGGCGCAGTACTACACCCTGTAGTTCTGGCATTGTTTGTAACTAC
Organism: Pictodentalium vernedei; assembly: GCA_031216915.1. NCBI lineage: Eukaryota > Metazoa > Mollusca > Scaphopoda > Dentaliida > Dentaliidae > Pictodentalium > Pictodentalium vernedei. The sequence continues at coordinate 108,891 of JAUFNR010000081.1, read as the reverse complement.
CTAATACCACTACCATCACCCCTTACACTCCATAGTGAGCTCCGGCGTTGTACCCATGTTCACTGGCAACCCTACCACATACGTACAACACCCACGGGGACCCAACCAGTCATGACCAGCCTAACATGCCACACCTTACTGATACCCGTTGCAATACGGATGTGTTCACCAACACAAATAATCCCTGACCATGCCCATGCAGGTCATCCGGATTGGGGAGCCGTCACACACGCACCACGACGCCTCCCCCACACTAACGGGAAGACTACCATGCCCATTCCCGCAGCGCAACCCCAAATAGATAACCATACCTGAAGCATGGTGGCGAATCTGGTTGCCACTGTCCCAAAATCGACATATCTCTGGGCTTTCGGGCCCCTCTCGACAGAGGGCATTAAGAGTGTGAGGATGTCTTAATTTGCTAGACATCTGGTCCCAACGAAGGTTGTTTGTCCACCTGCTTTGACCACATTCACTCGGTGACATCTGCACCACTATACCTTGATGTCATACTTCTTCAATATAACTCCGAGTGTTACCGTAACACCAATGCAATTTTACCATTATACCACAGCCAGTACGCAACCATTAACCACTCTCTACCAAACCTACCCTTTCCCTCCGGCGCAGTACTACACCCTGTAGTTCTGGCATTGTTTGTAACTACCTAATACCACTACCATCACCCCTTACACTCCATAGTGAGCTCCGGCGTTGTACCCATGTTCACTGGCAACCCTACCACATACGTACAACACCCACGGGGACCCAACCAGTCATGACCAGCCTAACATGCCACACCTTACTGATACCCGTTGCAATACGGATGTGTTCACCAACACAAATAATCCCTGACCATGCCCATGCAGGTCATCCGGATTGGGGAGCCGTCACACACGCACCACGACGCCTCCCCCACACTAACGGGAAGACTACCATGCCCATTCCCGCAGCGCAACCCCAAATAGATAACCATACCTGAAGCATGGTGGCGAATCTGGTTGCCACTGTCCCAAAATCGACATATCTCTGGGCTTTCGGGCCCCTCTCGACAGAGGGCATTAAGAGTGTGAGGATGTCTTAATTTGCTAGACATCTGGTCCCAACGAAGGTTGTTTGTCCACCTGCTTTGACCACATTCACTCGGTGACATCTGCACCACTATACCTTGATGTCATACTTCTTCAATATAACTCCGAGTGTTACCGTAACACCAATGCAATTTTACCATTATACCACAGCCAGTACGCAACCATTAACCACTCTCTACCAAACCTACCCTTTCCCTCCGGCGCAGTACTACACCCTGTAGTTCTGGCATTGTTTGTAACTACCTAATACCACTACCATCACCCCTTACACTCCATAGTGAGCTCCGGCGTTGTACCCATGTTCACTGGCAACCCTACCACATACGTACAACACCCACGGGGACCCAACCAGTCATGACCAGCCTAACATGCCACACCTTACTGATACCCGTTGCAATACGGATGTGTTCACCAACACAAATAATCCCTGACCATGCCCATGCAGGTCATCCGGATTGGGGAGCCGTCACACACGCACCACGACGCCTCCCCCACACTAACGGGAAGACTACCATGCCCATTCCCGCAGCGCAACCCCAAATAGATAACCATACCTGAAGCATGGTGGCGAATCTGGTTGCCACTGTCCCAAAATCGACATATCTCTGGGCTTTCGGGCCCCTCTCGACAGAGGGCATTAAGAGTGTGAGGATGTCTTAATTTGCTAGACATCTGGTCCCAACGAAGGTTGTTTGTCCACCTGCTTTGACCACATTCACTCGGTGACATCTGCACCACTATACCTTGATGTCATACTTCTTCAATATAACTCCGAGTGTTACCGTAACACCAATGCAATTTTACCATTATACCACAGCCAGTACGCAACCATTAACCACTCTCTACCAAACCTACCCTTTCCCTCCGGCGCAGTACTACACCCTGTAGTTCTGGCATTGTTTGTAACTACCTAATACCACTACCATCACCCCTTACACTCCATAGTGAGCTCCGGCGTTGTACCCATGTTCACTGGCAACCCTACCACATACGTACAACACCCACGGGGACCCAACCAGTCATGACCAGCCTAACATGCCACACCTTACTGATACCCGTTGCAATACGGATGTGTTCACCAACACAAATAATCCCTGACCATGCCCATGCAGGTCATCCGGATTGGGGAGCCGTCACACACGCACCACGACGCCTCCCCCACACTAACGGGAAGACTACCATGCCCATTCCCGCAGCGCAACCCCAAATAGATAACCATACCTGAAGCATGGTGGCGAATCTGGTTGCCACTGTCCCAAAATCGACATATCTCTGGGCTTTCGGGCCCCTCTCGACAGAGGGCATTAAGAGTGTGAGGATGTCTTAATTTGCTAGACATCTGGTCCCAACGAAGGTTGTTTGTCCACCTGCTTTGACCACATTCACTCGGTGACATCTGCACCACTATACCTTGATGTCATACTTCTTCAATATAACTCCGAGTGTTACCGTAACACCAATGCAATTTTACCATTATACCACAGCCAGTACGCAACCATTAACCACTCTCTACCAAACCTACCCTTTCCCTCCGGCGCAGTACTACACCCTGTAGTTCTGGCATTGTTTGTAACTACCTAATACCACTACCATCACCCCTTACACTCCATAGTGAGCTCCGGCGTTGTACCCATGTTCACTGGCAACCCTACCACATACGTACAACACCCACGGGGACCCAACCAGTCATGACCAGCCTAACATGCCACACCTTACTGATACCCGTTGCAATACGGATGTGTTCACCAACACAAATAATCCCTGACCATGCCCATGCAGGTCATCCGGATTGGGGAGCCGTCACACACGCACCACGACGCCTCCCCCACACTAACGGGAAGACTACCATGCCCATTCCCGCAGCGCAACCCCAAATAGATAACCATACCTGAAGCATGGTGGCGAATCTGGTTGCCACTGTCCCAAAATCGACATATCTCTGGGCTTTCGGGCCCCTCTCGACAGAGGGCATTAAGAGTGTGAGGATGTCTTAATTTGCTAGACATCTGGTCCCAACGAAGGTTGTTTGTCCACCTGCTTTGACCACATTCACTCGGTGACATCTGCACCACTATACCTTGATGTCATACTTCTTCAATATAACTCCGAGTGTTACCGTAACACCAATGCAATTTTACCATTATACCACAGCCAGTACGCAACCATTAACCACTCTCTACCAAACCTACCCTTTCCCTCCGGCGCAGTACTACACCCTGTAGTTCTGGCATTGTTTGTAACTACCTAATACCACTACCATCACCCCTTACACTCCATAGTGAGCTCCGGCGTTGTACCCATGTTCACTGGCAACCCTACCACATACGTACAACACCCACGGGGACCCAACCAGTCATGACCAGCCTAACATGCCACACCTTACTGATACCCGTTGCAATACGGATGTGTTCACCAACACAAATAATCCCTGACCATGCCCATGCAGGTCATCCGGATTGGGGAGCCGTCACACACGCACCACGACGCCTCCCCCACACTAACGGGAAGACTACCATGCCCATTCCCGCAGCGCAACCCCAAATAGATAACCATACCTGAAGCATGGTGGCGAATCTGGTTGCCACTGTCCCAAAATCGACATATCTCTGGGCTTTCGGGCCCCTCTCGACAGAGGGCATTAAGAGTGTGAGGATGTCTTAATTTAATAGACATCTGGTCCCAACGAAGGTTGTTTGTCCACCTGCTTTGACCACATTCACTCGGTGACATCTGCACCACTATACCTTGATGTCATACTTCTTCAATATAACTCCGAGTGTTACCGTAACACCAATGCAATTTTACCATTATACCACAGCCAGTACGCAACCATTAACCACTCTCTACCAAACCTACCCTTTCCCTCCGGCGCAGTACTACACCCTGTAGTTCTGGCATTGTTTGTAACTACCTAATACCACTACCATCACCCCTTACACTCCATAGTGAGCTCCGGCGTTGTACCCATGTTCACTGGCAACCCTACCACATACGTACAACACCCACGGGGACCCAACCAGTCATGACCAGCCTAACATGCCACACCTTACTGATACCCGTTGCAATACGGATGTGTTCACCAACACAAATAATCCCTGACCATGCCCATGCAGGTCATCCGGATTGGGGAGCCGTCACACACGCACCACGACGCCTCCCCCACACTAACGGGAAGACTACCATGCCCATTCCCGCAGCGCAACCCCAAATAGATAACCATACCTGAAGCATGGTGGCGAATCTGGTTGCCACTGTCCCAAAATCGACATATCTCTGGGCTTTCGGGCCCCTCTCGACAGAGGGCATTAAGAGTGTGAGGATGTCTTAATTTGCTAGACATCTGGTCCCAACGAAGGTTGTTTGTCCACCTGCTTTGACCACATTCACTCGGTGACATCTGCACCACTATACCTTGATGTCATACTTCTTCAATATAACTCCGAGTGTTACCGTAACACCAATGCAATTTTACCATTATACCACAGCCAGTACGCAACCATTAACCACTCTCTACCAAACCTACCCTTTCCCTCCGGCGCAGTACTACACCCTGTAGTTCTGGCATTGTTTGTAACTACCTAATACCACTACCATCACCCCTTACACTCCATAGTGAGCTCCGGCGTTGTACCCATGTTCACTGGCAACCCTACCACATACGTACAACACCCACGGGGACCCAACCAGTCATGACCAGCCTAACATGCCACACCTTACTGATACCCGTTGCAATACGGATGTGTTCACCAACACAAATAATCCCTGACCATGCCCATGCAGGTCATCCGGATTGGGGAGCCGTCACACACGCACCACGACGCCTCCCCCACACTAACGGGAAGACTACCATGCCCATTCCCGCAGCGCAACCCCAAATAGATAACCATACCTGAAGCATGGTGGCGAATCTGGTTGCCACTGTCCCAAAATCGACATATCTCTGGGCTTTCGGGCCCCTCTCGACAGAGGGCATTAAGAGTGTGAGGATGTCTTAATTTGCTAGACATCTGGTCCCAACGAAGGTTGTTTGTCCACCTGCTTTGACCACATTCACTCGGTGACATCTGCACCACTATACCTTGATGTCATACTTCTTCAATATAACTCCGAGTGTTACCGTAACACCAATGCAATTTTACCATTATACCACAGCCAGTACGCAACCATTAACCACTCTCTACCAAACCTACCCTTTCCCTCCGGCGCAGTACTACACCCTGTAGTTCTGGCATTGTTTGTAACTACCTAATACCACTACCATCACCCCTTACACTCCATAGTGAGCTCCGGCGTTGTACCCATGTTCACTGGCAACCCTACCACATACGTACAACACCCACGGGGACCCAACCAGTCATGACCAGCCTAACATGCCACACCTTACTGATACCCGTTGCAATACGGATGTGTTCACCAACACAAATAATCCCTGACCATGCCCATGCAGGTCATCCGGATTGGGGAGCCGTCACACACGCACCACGACGCCTCCCCCACACTAACGGGAAGACTACCATGCCCATTCCCGCAGCGCAACCCCAAATAGATAACCATACCTGAAGCATGGTGGCGAATCTGGTTGCCACTGTCCCAAAATCGACATATCTCTGGGCTTTCGGGCCCCTCTCGACAGAGGGCATTAAGAGTGTGAGGATGTCTTAATTTGCTAGACATCTGGTCCCAACGAAGGTTGTTTGTCCACCTGCTTTGACCACATTCACTCGGTGACATCTGCACCACTATACCTTGATGTCATACTTCTTCAATATAACTCCGAGTGTTACCGTAACACCAATGCAATTTTACCATTATACCACAGCCAGTACGCAACCATTAACCACTCTCTACCAAACCTACCCTTTCCCTCCGGCGCAGTACTACACCCTGTAGTTCTGGCATTGTTTGTAACTACCTAATACCACTACCATCACCCCTTACACTCCATAGTGAGCTCCGGCGTTGTACCCATGTTCACTGGCAACCCTACCACATACGTACAACACCCACGGGGACCCAACCAGTCATGACCAGCCTAACATGCCACACCTTACTGATACCCGTTGCAATACGGATGTGTTCACCAACACAAATAATCCCTGACCATGCCCATGCAGGTCATCCGGATTGGGGAGCCGTCACACACGCACCACGACGCCTCCCCCACACTAACGGGAAGACTACCATGCCCATTCCCGCAGCGCAACCCCAAATAGATAACCATACCTGAAGCATGGTGGCGAATCTGGTTGCCACTGTCCCAAAATCGACATATCTCTGGGCTTTCGGGCCCCTCTCGACAGAGGGCATTAAGAGTGTGAGGATGTCTTAATTTGCTAGACATCTGGTCCCAACGAAGGTTGTTTGTCCACCTGCTTTGACCACATTCACTCGGTGACATCTGCACCACTATACCTTGATGTCATACTTCTTCAATATAACTCCGAGTGTTACCGTAACACCAATGCAATTTTACCATTATACCACAGCCAGTACGCAACCATTAACCACTCTCTACCAAACCTACCCTTTCCCTCCGGCGCAGTACTACACCCTGTAGTTCTGGCATTGTTTGTAACTACCTAATACCACTACCATCACCCCTTACACTCCATAGTGAGCTCCGGCGTTGTACCCATGTTCACTGGCAACCCTACCACATACGTACAACACCCACGGGGACCCAACCAGTCATGACCAGCCTAACATGCCACACCTTACTGATACCCGTTGCAATACGGATGTGTTCACCAACACAAATAATCCCTGACCATGCCCATGCAGGTCATCCGGATTGGGGAGCCGTCACACACGCACCACGACGCCTCCCCCACACTAACGGGAAGACTACCATGCCCATTCCCGCAGCGCAACCCCAAATAGATAACCATACCTGAAGCATGGTGGCGAATCTGGTTGCCACTGTCCCAAAATCGACATATCTCTGGGCTTTCGGGCCCCTCTCGACAGAGGGCATTAAGAGTGTGAGGATGTCTTAATTTGCTAGACATCTGGTCCCAACGAAGGTTGTTTGTCCACCTGCTTTGACCACATTCACTCGGTGACATCTGCACCACTATACCTTGATGTCATACTTCTTCAATATAACTCCGAGTGTTACCGTAACACCAATGCAATTTTACCATTATACCACAGCCAGTACGCAACCATTAACCACTCTCTACCAAACCTACCCTTTCCCTCCGGCGCAGTACTACACCCTGTAGTTCTGGCATTGTTTGTAACTACCTAATACCACTACCATCACCCCTTACACTCCATAGTGAGCTCCGGCGTTGTACCCATGTTCACTGGCAACCCTACCACATACGTACAACACCCACGGGGACCCAACCAGTCATGACCAGCCTAACATGCCACACCTTACTGATACCCGTTGCAATACGGATGTGTTCACCAACACAAATAATCCCTGACCATGCCCATGCAGGTCATCCGGATTGGGGAGCCGTCACACACGCACCACGACGCCTCCCCCACACTAACGGGAAGACTACCATGCCCATTCCCGCAGCGCAACCCCAAATAGATAACCATACCTGAAGCATGGTGGCGAATCTGGTTGCCACTGTCCCAAAATCGACATATCTCTGGGCTTTCGGGCCCCTCTCGACAGAGGGCATTAAGAGTGTGAGGATGTCTTAATTTGCTAGACATCTGGTCCCAACGAAGGTTGTTTGTCCACCTGCTTTGACCACATTCACTCGGTGACATCTGCACCACTATACCTTGATGTCATACTTCTTCAATATAACTCCGAGTGTTACCGTAACACCAATGCAATTTTACCATTATACCACAGCCAGTACGCAACCATTAACCACTCTCTACCAAACCTACCCTTTCCCTCCGGCGCAGTACTACACCCTGTAGTTCTGGCATTGTTTGTAACTACCTAATACCACTACCATCACCCCTTACACTCCATAGTGAGCTCCGGCGTTGTACCCATGTTCACTGGCAACCCTACCACATACGTACAACACCCACGGGGACCCAACCAGTCATGACCAGCCTAACATGCCACACCTTACTGATACCCGTTGCAATACGGATGTGTTCACCAACACAAATAATCCCTGACCATGCCCATGCAGGTCATCCGGATTGGGGAGCCGTCACACACGCACCACGACGCCTCCCCCACACTAACGGGAAGACTACCATGCCCATTCCCGCAGCGCAACCCCAAATAGATAACCATACCTGAAGCATGGTGGCGAATCTGGTTGCCACTGTCCCAAAATCGACATATCTCTGGGCTTTCGGGCCCCTCTCGACAGAGGGCATTAAGAGTGTGAGGATGTCTTAATTTGCTAGACATCTGGTCCCAACGAAGGTTGTTTGTCCACCTGCTTTGACCACATTCACTCGGTGACATCTGCACCACTATACCTTGATGTCATACTTCTTCAATATAACTCCGAGTGTTACCGTAACACCAATGCAATTTTACCATTATACCACAGCCAGTACGCAACCATTAACCACTCTCTACCAAACCTACCCTTTCCCTCCGGCGCAGTACTACACCCTGTAGTTCTGGCATTGTTTGTAACTACCTAATACCACTACCATCACCCCTTACACTCCATAGTGAGCTCCGGCGTTGTACCCATGTTCACTGGCAACCCTACCACATACGTACAACACCCACGGGGACCCAACCAGTCATGACCAGCCTAACATGCCACACCTTACTGATACCCGTTGCAATACGGATGTGTTCACCAACACAAATAATCCCTGACCATGCCCATGCAGGTCATCCGGATTGGGGAGCCGTCACACACGCACCACGACGCCTCCCCCACACTAACGGGAAGACTACCATGCCCATTCCCGCAGCGCAACCCCAAATAGATAACCATACCTGAAGCATGGTGGCGAATCTGGTTGCCACTGTCCCAAAATCGACATATCTCTGGGCTTTCGGGCCCCTCTCGACAGAGGGCATTAAGAGTGTGAGGATGTCTTAATTTGCTAGACATCTGGTCCCAACGAAGGTTGTTTGTCCACCTGCTTTGACCACATTCACTCGGTGACATCTGCACCACTATACCTTGATGTCATACTTCTTCAATATAACTCCGAGTGTTACCGTAACACCAATGCAATTTTACCATTATACCACAGCCAGTACGCAACCATTAACCACTCTCTACCAAACCTACCCTTTCCCTCCGGCGCAGTACTACACCCTGTAGTTCTGGCATTGTTTGTAACTACCTAATACCACTACCATCACCCCTTACACTCCATAGTGAGCTCCGGCGTTGTACCCATGTTCACTGGCAACCCTACCACATACGTACAACTCCCACGGGGACCCAACCAGTCATGACCAGCCTAACATGCCACACCTTACTGATACCCGTTGCAATACGGATGTGTTCACCAACACAAATAATCCCTGACCATGCCCATGCAGGTCATCCGGATTGGGGAGCCGTCACACACGCACCACGACGCCTCCCCCACACTAACGGGAAGACTACCATGCCCATTCCCGCAGCGCAACCCCAAATAGATAACCATACCTGAAGCATGGTGGCGAATCTGGTTGCCACTGTCCCAAAATCGACATATCTCTGGGCTTTCGGGCCCCTCTCGACAGAGGGCATTAAGAGTGTGAGGATGTCTTAATTTGCTAGACATCTGGTCCCAACGAAGGTTGTTTGTCCACCTGCTTTGACCACATTCACTCGGTGACATCTGCACCACTATACCTTGATGTCATACTTCTTCAATATAACTCCGAGTGTTACCGTAACACCAATGCAATTTTACCATTATACCACAGCCAGTACGCAACCATTAACCACTCTCTACCAAACCTACCCTTTCCCTCCGGCGCAGTACTACACCCTGTAGTTCTGGCATTGTTTGTAACTACCTAATACCACTACCATCACCCCTTACACTCCATAGTGAGCTCCGGCGTTGTACCCATGTTCACTGGCAACCCTACCACATACGTACAACACCCACGGGGACCCAACCAGTCATGACCAGCCTAACATGCCACACCTTACTGATACCCGTTGCAATACGGATGTGTTCACCAACACAAATAATCCCTGACCATGCCCATGCAGGTCATCCGGATTGGGGAGCCGTCACACACGCACCACGACGCCTCCCCCACACTAACGGGAAGACTACCATGCCCATTCCCGCAGCGCAACCCCAAATAGATAACCATACCTGAAGCATGGTGGCGAATCTGGTTGCCACTGTCCCAAAATCGACATATCTCTGGGCTTTCGGGCCCCTCTCGACAGAGGGCATTAAGAGTGTGAGGATGTCTTAATTTGCTAGACATCTGGTCCCAACGAAGGTTGTTTGTCCACCTGCTTTGACCACATTCACTCGGTGACATCTGCACCACTATACCTTGATGTCATACTTCTTCAATATAACTCCGAGTGTTACCGTAACACCAATGCAATTTTACCATTATACCACAGCCAGTACGCAACCATTAACCACTCTCTACCAAACCTACCCTTTCCCTCCGGCGCAGTACTACACCCTGTAGTTCTGGCATTGTTTGTAACTACCTAATACCACTACCATCACCCCTTACACTCCATAGTGAGCTCCGGCGTTGTACCCATGTTCACTGGCAACCCTACCACATACGTACAACACCCACGGGGACCCAACCAGTCATGACCAGCCTAACATGCCACACCTTACTGATACCCGTTGCAATACGGATGTGTTCACCAACACAAATAATCCCTGACCATGCCCATGCAGGTCATCCGGATTGGGGAGCCGTCACACACGCACCACGACGCCTCCCCCACACTAACGGGAAGACTACCATGCCCATTCCCGCAGCGCAACCCCAAATAGATAACCATACCTGAAGCATGGTGGCGAATCTGGTTGCCACTGTCCCAAAATCGACATATCTCTGGGCTTTCGGGCCCCTCTCGACAGAGGGCATTAAGAGTGTGAGGATGTCTTAATTTGCTAGACATCTGGTCCCAACGAAGGTTGTTTGTCCACCTGCTTTGACCACATTCACTCGGTGACATCTGCACCACTATACCTTGATGTCATACTTCTTCAATATAACTCCGAGTGTTACCGTAACACCAATGCAATTTTACCATTATACCACAGCCAGTACGCAACCATTAACCACTCTCTACCAAACCTACCCTTTCCCTCCGGCGCAGTACTACACCCTGTAGTTCTGGCATTGTTTGTAACTACCTAATACCACTACCATCACCCCTTACACTCCATAGTGAGCTCCGGCGTTGTACCCATGTTCACTGGCAACCCTACCACATACGTACAACACCCACGGGGACCCAACCAGTCATGACCAGCCTAACATGCCACACCTTACTGATACCCGTTGCAATACGGATGTGTTCACCAACACAAATAATCCCTGACCATGCCCATGCAGGTCATCCGGATTGGGGAGCCGTCACACACGCACCACGACGCCTCCCCCACACTAACGGGAAGACTACCATGCCCATTCCCGCAGCGCAACCCCAAATAGATAACCATACCTGAAGCATGGTGGCGAATCTGGTTGCCACTGTCCCAAAATCGACATATCTCTGGGCTTTCGGGCCCCTCTCGACAGAGGGCATTAAGAGTGTGAGGATGTCTTAATTTGCTAGACATCTGGTCCCAACGAAGGTTGTTTGTCCACCTGCTTTGACCACATTCACTCGGTGACATCTGCACCACTATACCTTGATGTCATACTTCTTCAATATAACTCCGAGTGTTACCGTAACACCAATGCAATTTTACCATTATACCACAGCCAGTACGCAACCATTAACCACTCTCTACCAAACCTACCCTTTCCCTCCGGCGCAGTACTACACCCTGTAGTTCTGGCATTGTTTGTAACTACCTAATACCACTACCATCACCCCTTACACTCCATAGTGAGCTCCGGCGTTGTACCCATGTTCACTGGCAACCCTACCACATACGTACAACACCCACGGGGACCCAACCAGTCATGACCAGCCTAACATGCCACACCTTACTGATACCCGTTGCAATACGGATGTGTTCACCAACACAAATAATCCCTGACCATGCCCATGCAGGTCATCCGGATTGGGGAGCCGTCACACACGCACCACGACGCCTCCCCCACACTAACGGGAAGACTACCATGCCCATTCCCGCAGCGCAACCCCAAATAGATAACCATACCTGAAGCATGGTGGCGAATCTGGTTGCCACTGTCCCAAAATCGACATATCTCTGGGCTTTCGGGCCCCTCTCGACAGAGGGCATTAAGAGTGTGAGGATGTCTTAATTTGCTAGACATCTGGTCCCAACGAAGGTTGTTTGTCCACCTGCTTTGACCACATTCACTCGGTGACATCTGCACCACTATACCTTGATGTCATACTTCTTCAATATAACTCCGAGTGTTACCGTAGCACCAATGCAATTTTACCATTATACCACAGCCAGTACGCAACCATTAACCACTCTCTACCAAACCTACCCTTTCCCTCCGGCGCAGTACTACACCCTGTAGTTCTGGCATTGTTTGTAACTACCTAATACCACTACCATCACCCCTTACACTCCATAGTGAGCTCCGGCGTTGTACCCATGTTCACTGGCAACCCTACCACATACGTACAACACCCACGGGGACCCAACCAGTCATGACCAGCCTAACATGCCACACCTTACTGATACCCGTTGCAATACGGATGTGTTCACCAACACAAATAATCCCTGACCATGCCCATGCAGGTCATCCGGATTGGGGAGCCGTCACACACGCACCACGACGCCTCCCCCACACTAACGGGAAGACTACCATGCCCATTCCCGCAGCGCAACCCCAAATAGATAACCATACCTGAAGCATGGTGGCGAATCTGGTTGCCACTGTCCCAAAATCGACATATCTCTGGGCTTTCGGGCCCCTCTCGACAGAGGGCATTAAGAGTGTGAGGATGTCTTAATTTGCTAGACATCTGGTCCCAACGAAGGTTGTTTGTCCACCTGCTTTGACCACATTCACTCGGTGACATCTGCACCACTATACCTTGATGTCATACTTCTTCAATATAACTCCGAGTGTTACCGTAACACCAATGCAATTTTACCATTATACCACAGCCAGTACGCAACCATTAACCACTCTCTACCAAACCTACCCTTTCCCTCCGGCGCAGTACTACACCCTGTAGTTCTGGCATTGTTTGTAACTACCTAATACCACTACCATCACCCCTTACACTCCATAGTGAGCTCCGGCGTTGTACCCATGTTCACTGGCAACCCTACCACATACGTACAACACCCACGGGGACCCAACCAGTCATGACCAGCCTAACATGCCACACCTTACTGATACCCGTTGCAATACGGATGTGTTCACCAACACAAATAATCCCTGACCATGCCCATGCAGGTCATCCGGATTGGGGAGCCGTCACACACGCACCACGACGCCTCCCCCACACTAACGGGAAGACTACCATGCCCATTCCCGCAGCGCAACCCCAAATAGATAACCATACCTGAAGCATGGTGGCGAATCTGGTTGCCACTGTCCCAAAATCGACATATCTCTGGGCTTTCGGGCCCCTCTCGACAGAGGGCATTAAGAGTGTGAGGATGTCTTAATTTGCTAGACATCTGGTCCCAACGAAGGTTGTTTGTCCACCTGCTTTGACCACATTCACTCGGTGACATCTGCACCACTATACCTTGATGTCATACTTCTTCAATATAACTCCGAGTGTTACCGTAACACCAATGCAATTTTACCATTATACCACAGCCAGTACGCAACCATTAACCACTCTCTACCAAACCTACCCTTTCCCTCCGGCGCAGTACTACACCCTGTAGTTCTGGCATTGTTTGTAACTACCTAATACCACTACCATCACCCCTTACACTCCATAGTGAGCTCCGGCGTTGTACCCATGTTCACTGGCAACCCTACCACATACGTACAACACCCACGGGGACCCAACCAGTCATGACCAGCCTAACATGCCACACCTTACTGATACCCGTTGCAATACGGATGTGTTCACCAACACAAATAATCCCTGACCATGCCCATGCAGGTCATCCGGATTGGGGAGCCGTCACACACGCACCACGACGCCTCCCCCACACTAACGGGAAGACTACCATGCCCATTCCCGCAGCGCAACCCCAAATAGATAACCATACCTGAAGCATGGTGGCGAATCTGGTTGCCACTGTCCCAAAATCGACATATCTCTGGGCTTTCGGGCCCCTCTCGACAGAGGGCATTAAGAGTGTGAGGATGTCTTAATTTGCTAGACATCTGGTCCCAACGAAGGTTGTTTGTCCACCTGCTTTGACCACATTCACTCGGTGACATCTGCACCACTATACCTTGATGTCATACTTCTTCAATATAACTCCGAGTGTTACCGTAACACCAATGCAATTTTACCATTATACCACAGCCAGTACGCAACCATTAACCACTCTCTACCAAACCTACCCTTTCCCTCCGGCGCAGTACTACACCCTGTAGTTCTGGCATTGTTTGTAACTACCTAATACCACTACCATCACCCCTTACACTCCATAGTGAGCTCCGGCGTTGTACCCATGTTCACTGGCAACCCTACCACATACGTACAACACCCACGGGGACCCAACCAGTCATGACCAGCCTAACATGCCACACCTTACTGATACCCGTTGCAATACGGATGTGTTCACCAACACAAATAATCCCTGACCATGCCCATGCAGGTCATCCGGATTGGGGAGCCGTCACACACGCACCACGACGCCTCCCCCACACTAACGGGAAGACTACCATGCCCATTCCCGCAGCGCAACCCCAAATAGATAACCATACCTGAAGCATGGTGGCGAATCTGGTTGCCACTGTCCCAAAATCGACATATCTCTGGGCTTTCGGGCCCCTCTCGACAGAGGGCATTAAGAGTGTGAGGATGTCTTAATTTGCTAGACATCTGGTCCCAACGAAGGTTGTTTGTCCACCTGCTTTGACCACATTCACTCGGTGACATCTGCACCACTATACCTTGATGTCATACTTCTTCAATATAACTCCGAGTGTTACCGTAACACCAATGCAATTTTACCATTATACCACAGCCAGTACGCAACCATTAACCACTCTCTACCAAACCTACCCTTTCCCTCCGGCGCAGTACTACACCCTGTAGTTCTGGCATTGTTTGTAACTACCTAATACCACTACCATCACCCCTTACACTCCATAGTGAGCTCCGGCGTTGTACCCATGTTCACTGGCAACCCTACCACATACGTACAACACCCACGGGGACCCAACCAGTCATGACCAGCCTAACATGCCACACCTTACTGATACCCGTTGCAATACGGATGTGTTCACCAACACAAATAATCCCTGACCATGCCCATGCAGGTCATCCGGATTGGGGAGCCGTCACACACGCACCACGACGCCTCCCCCACACTAACGGGAAGACTACCATGCCCATTCCCGCAGCGCAACCCCAAATAGATAACCATACCTGAAGCATGGTGGCGAATCTGGTTGCCACTGTCCCAAAATCGACATATCTCTGGGCTTTCGGGCCCCTCTCGACAGAGGGCATTAAGAGTGTGAGGATGTCTTAATTTGCTAGACATCTGGTCCCAACGAAGGTTGTTTGTCCACCTGCTTTGACCACATTCACTCGGTGACATCTGCACCACTATACCTTGATGTCATACTTCTTCAATATAACTCCGAGTGTTACCGTAACACCAATGCAATTTTACCATTATACCACAGCCAGTACGCAACCATTAACCACTCTCTACCAAACCTACCCTTTCCCTCCGGCGCAGTACTACACCCTGTAGTTCTGGCATTGTTTGTAACTACCTAATACCACTACCATCACCCCTTACACTCCATAGTGAGCTCCGGCGTTGTACCCATGTTCACTGGCAACCCTACCACATACGTACAACACCCACGGGGACCCAACCAGTCATGACCAGCCTAACATGCCACACCTTACTGATACCCGTTGCAATACGGATGTGTTCACCAACACAAATAATCCCTGACCATGCCCATGCAGGTCATCCGGATTGGGGAGCCGTCACACACGCACCACGACGCCTCCCCCACACTAACGGGAAGACTACCATGCCCATTCCCGCAGCGCAACCCCAAATAGATAACCATACCTGAAGCATGGTGGCGAATCTGGTTGCCACTGTCCCAAAATCGACATATCTCTGGGCTTTCGGGCCCCTCTCGACAGAGGGCATTAAGAGTGTGAGGATGTCTTAATTTGCTAGACATCTGGTCCCAACGAAGGTTGTTTGTCCACCTGCTTTGACCACATTCACTCGGTGACATCTGCACCACTATACCTTGATGTCATACTTCTTCAATATAACTCCGAGTGTTACCGTAACACCAATGCAATTTTACCATTATACCACAGCCAGTACGCAACCATTAACCACTCTCTACCAAACCTACCCTTTCCCTCCGGCGCAGTACTACACCCTGTAGTTCTGGCATTGTTTGTAACTACCTAATACCACTACCATCACCCCTTACACTCCATAGTGAGCTCCGGCGTTGTACCCATGTTCACTGGCAACCCTACCACATACGTACAACACCCACGGGGACCCAACCAGTCATGACCAGCCTAACATGCCACACCTTACTGATACCCGTTGCAATACGGATGTGTTCACCAACACAAATAATCCCTGACCATGCCCATGCAGGTCATCCGGATTGGGGAGCCGTCACACACGCACCACGACGCCTCCCCCACACTAACGGGAAGACTACCATGCCCATTCCCGCAGCGCAACCCCAAATAGATAACCATACCTGAAGCATGGTGGCGAATCTGGTTGCCACTGTCCCAAAATCGACATATCTCTGGGCTTTCGGGCCCCTCTCGACAGAGGGCATTAAGAGTGTGAGGATGTCTTAATTTGCTAGACATCTGGTCCCAACGAAGGTTGTTTGTCCACCTGCTTTGACCACATTCACTCGGTGACATCTGCACCACTATACCTTGATGTCATACTTCTTCAATATAACTCCGAGTGTTACCGTAACACCAATGCAATTTTACCATTATACCACAGCCAGTACGCAACCATTAACCACTCTCTACCAAACCTACCCTTTCCCTCCGGCGCAGTACTACACCCTGTAGTTCTGGCATTGTTTGTAACTACCTAATACCACTACCATCACCCCTTACACTCCATAGTGAGCTCCGGCGTTGTACCCATGTTCACTGGCAACCCTACCACATACGTACAACACCCACGGGGACCCAACCAGTCATGACCAGCCTAACATGCCACACCTTACTGATACCCGTTGCAATACGGATGTGTTCACCAACACAAATAATCCCTGACCATGCCCATGCAGGTCATCCGGATTGGGGAGCCGTCACACACGCACCACGACGCCTCCCCCACACTAACGGGAAGACTACCATGCCCATTCCCGCAGCGCAACCCCAAATAGATAACCATACCTGAAGCATGGTGGCGAATCTGGTTGCCACTGTCCCAAAATCGACATATCTCTGGGCTTTCGGGCCCCTCTCGACAGAGGGCATTAAGAGTGTGAGGATGTCTTAATTTGCTAGACATCTGGTCCCAACGAAGGTTGTTTGTCCACCTGCTTTGACCACATTCACTCGGTGACATCTGCACCACTATACCTTGATGTCATACTTCTTCAATATAACTCCGAGTGTTACCGTAACACCAATGCAATTTTACCATTATACCACAGCCAGTACGCAACCATTAACCACTCTCTACCAAACCTACCCTTTCCCTCCGGCGCAGTACTACACCCTGTAGTTCTGGCATTGTTTGTAACTACCTAATACCACTACCATCACCCCTTACACTCCATAGTGAGCTCCGGCGTTGTACCCATGTTCACTGGCAACCCTACCACATACGTACAACACCCACGGGGACCCAACCAGTCATGACCAGCCTAACATGCCACACCTTACTGATACCCGTTGCAATACGGATGTGTTCACCAACACAAATAATCCCTGACCATGCCCATGCAGGTCATCCGGATTGGGGAGCCGTCACACACGCACCACGACGCCTCCCCCACACTAACGGGAAGACTACCATGCCCATTCCCGCAGCGCAACCCCAAATAGATAACCATACCTGAAGCATGGTGGCGAATCTGGTTGCCACTGTCCCAAAATCGACATATCTCTGGGCTTTCGGGCCCCTCTCGACAGAGGGCATTAAGAGTGTGAGGATGTCTTAATTTGCTAGACATCTGGTCCCAACGAAGGTTGTTTGTCCACCTGCTTTGACCACATTCACTCGGTGACATCTGCACCACTATACCTTGATGTCATACTTCTTCAATATAACTCCGAGTGTTACCGTAACACCAATGCAATTTTACCATTATACCACAGCCAGTACGCAACCATTAACCACTCTCTACCAAACCTACCCTTTCCCTCCGGCGCAGTACTACACCCTGTAGTTCTGGCATTGTTTGTAACTACCTAATACCACTACCATCACCCCTTACACTCCATAGTGAGCTCCGGCGTTGTACCCATGTTCACTGGCAACCCTACCACATACGTACAACACCCACGGGGACCCAACCAGTCATGACCAGCCTAACATGCCACACCTTACTGATACCCGTTGCAATACGGATGTGTTCACCAACACAAATAATCCCTGACCATGCCCATGCAGGTCATCCGGATTGGGGAGCCGTCACACACGCACCACGACGCCTCCCCCACACTAACGGGAAGACTACCATGCCCATTCCCGCAGCGCAACCCCAAATAGATAACCATACCTGAAGCATGGTGGCGAATCTGGTTGCCACTGTCCCAAAATCGACATATCTCTGGGCTTTCGGGCCCCTCTCGACAGAGGGCATTAAGAGTGTGAGGATGTCTTAATTTGCTAGACATCTGGTCCCAACGAAGGTTGTTTGTCCACCTGCTTTGACCACATTCACTCGGTGACATCTGCACCACTATACCTTGATGTCATACTTCTTCAATATAACTCCGAGTGTTACCGTAACACCAATGCAATTTTACCATTATACCACAGCCAGTACGCAACCATTAACCACTCTCTACCAAACCTACCCTTTCCCTCCGGCGCAGTACTACACCCTGTAGTTCTGGCATTGTTTGTAACTACCTAATACCACTACCATCACCCCTTACACTCCATAGTGAGCTCCGGCGTTGTACCCATGTTCACTGGCAACCCTACCACATACGTACAACACCCACGGGGACCCAACCAGTCATGACCAGCCTAACATGCCACACCTTACTGATACCCGTTGCAATACGGATGTGTTCACCAACACAAATAATCCCTGACCATGCCCATGCAGGTCATCCGGATTGGGGAGCCGTCACACACGCACCACGACGCCTCCCCCACACTAACGGGAAGACTACCATGCCCATTCCCGCAGCGCAACCCCAAATAGATAACCATACCTGAAGCATGGTGGCGAATCTGGTTGCCACTGTCCCAAAATCGACATATCTCTGGGCTTTCGGGCCCCTCTCGACAGAGGGCATTAAGAGTGTGAGGATGTCTTAATTTGCTAGACATCTGGTCCCAACGAAGGTTGTTTGTCCACCTGCTTTGACCACATTCACTCGGTGACATCTGCACCACTATACCTTGATGTCATACTTCTTCAATATAACTCCGAGTGTTACCGTAACACCAATGCAATTTTACCATTATACCACAGCCAGTACGCAACCATTAACCACTCTCTACCAAACCTACCCTTTCCCTCCGGCGCAGTACTACACCCTGTAGTTCTGGCATTGTTTGTAACTACCTAATACCACTACCATCACCCCTTACACTCCATAGTGAGCTCCGGCGTTGTACCCATGTTCACTGGCAACCCTACCACATACGTACAACACCCACGGGGACCCAACCAGTCATGACCAGCCTAACATGCCACACCTTACTGATACCCGTTGCAATACGGATGTGTTCACCAACACAAATAATCCCTGACCATGCCCATGCAGGTCATCCGGATAGGGGAGCCGTCACACACGCACCACGACGCCTCCCCCACACTAACGGGAAGACTACCATGCCCATTCCCGCAGCGCAACCCCAAATAGATAACCATACCTGAAGCATGGTGGCGAATCTGGTTGCCACTGTCCCAAAATCGACATATCTCTGGGCTTTCGGGCCCCTCTCGACAGAGGGCATTAAGAGTGTGAGGATGTCTTAATTTGCTAGACATCTGGTCCCAACGAAGGTTGTTTGTCCACCTGCTTTGACCACATTCACTCGGTGACATCTGCACCACTATACCTTGATGTCATACTTCTTCAATATAACTCCGAGTGTTACCGTAACACCAATGCAATTTTACCATTATACCACAGCCAGTACGCAACCATTAACCACTCTCTACCAAACCTACCCTTTCCCTCCGGCGCAGTACTACACCCTGTAGTTCTGGCATTGTTTGTAACTACCTAATACCACTACCATCACCCCTTACACTCCATAGTGAGCTCCGGCGTTGTACCCATGTTCACTGGCAACCCTACCACATACGTACAACACCCACGGGGACCCAACCAGTCATGACCAGCCTAACATGCCACACCTTACTGATACCCGTTGCAATACGGATGTGTTCACCAACACAAATAATCCCTGACCATGCCCATGCAGGTCATCCGGATTGGGGAGCCGTCACACACGCACCACGACGCCTCCCCCACACTAACGGGAAGACTACCATGCCCATTCCCGCAGCGCAACCCCAAATAGATAACCATACCTGAAGCATGGTGGCGAATCTGGTTGCCACTGTCCCAAAATCGACATATCTCTGGGCTTTCGGGCCCCTCTCGACAGAGGGCATTAAGAGTGTGAGGATGTCTTAATTTGCTAGACATCTGGTCCCAACGAAGGTTGTTTGTCCACCTGCTTTGACCACATTCACTCGGTGACATCTGCACCACTATACCTTGATGTCATACTTCTTCAATATAACTCCGAGTGTTACCGTAACACCAATGCAATTTTACCATTATACCACAGCCAGTACGCAACCATTAACCACTCTCTACCAAACCTACCCTTTCCCTCCGGCGCAGTACTACACCCTGTAGTTCTGGCATTGTTTGTAACTACCTAATACCACTACCATCACCCCTTACACTCCATAGTGAGCTCCGGCGTTGTACCCATGTTCACTGGCAACCCTACCACATACGTACAACACCCACGGGGACCCAACCAGTCATGACCAGCCTAACATGCCACACCTTACTGATACCCGTTGCAATACGGATGTGTTCACCAACACAAATAATCCCTGACCATGCCCATGCAGGTCATCCGGATTGGGGAGCCGTCACACACGCACCACGACGCCTCCCCCACACTAACGGGAAGACTACCATGCCCATTCCCGCAGCGCAACCCCAAATAGATAACCATACCTGAAGCATGGTGGCGAATCTGGTTGCCACTGTCCCAAAATCGACATATCTCTGGGCTTTCGGGCCCCTCTCGACAGAGGGCATTAAGAGTGTGAGGATGTCTTAATTTGCTAGACATCTGGTCCCAACGAAGGTTGTTTGTCCACCTGCTTTGACCACATTCACTCGGTGACATCTGCACCACTATACCTTGATGTCATACTTCTTCAATATAACTCCGAGTGTTACCGTAACACCAATGCAATTTTACCATTATACCACAGCCAGTACGCAACCATTAACCACTCTCTACCAAACCTACCCTTTCCCTCCGGCGCAGTACTACACCCTGTAGTTCTGGCATTGTTTGTAACTACCTAATACCACTACCATCACCCCTTACACTCCATAGTGAGCTCCGGCGTTGTACCCATGTTCACTGGCAACCCTACCACATACGTACAACACCCACGGGGACCCAACCAGTCATGACCAGCCTAACATGCCACACCTTACTGATACCCGTTGCAATACGGATGTGTTCACCAACACAAATAATCCCTGACCATGCCCATGCAGGTCATCCGGATTGGGGAGCCGTCACACACGCACCACGACGCCTCCCCCACACTAACGGGAAGACTACCATGCCCATTCCCGCAGCGCAACCCCAAATAGATAACCATACCTGAAGCATGGTGGCGAATCTGGTTGCCACTGTCCCAAAATCGACATATCTCTGGGCTTTCGGGCCCCTCTCGACAGAGGGCATTAAGAGTGTGAGGATGTCTTAATTTGCTAGACATCTGGTCCCAACGAAGGTTGTTTGTCCACCTGCTTTGACCACATTCACTCGGTGACATCTGCACCACTATACCTTGATGTCATACTTCTTCAATATAACTCCGAGTGTTACCGTAACACCAATGCAATTTTACCATTATACCACAGCCAGTACGCAACCATTAACCACTCTCTACCAAACCTACCCTTTCCCTCCGGCGCAGTACTACACCCTGTAGTTCTGGCATTGTTTGTAACTACCTAATACCACTACCATCACCCCTTACACTCCATAGTGAGCTCCGGCGTTGTACCCATGTTCACTGGCAACCCTACCACATACGTACAACACCCACGGGGACCCAACCAGTCATGACCAGCCTAACATGCCACACCTTACTGATACCCGTTGCAATACGGATGTGTTCACCAACACAAATAATCCCTGACCATGCCCATGCAGGTCATCCGGATTGGGGAGCCGTCACACACGCACCACGACGCCTCCCCCACACTAACGGGAAGACTACCATGCCCATTCCCGCAGCGCAACCCCAAATAGATAACCATACCTGAAGCATGGTGGCGAATCTGGTTGCCACTGTCCCAAAATCGACATATCTCTGGGCTTTCGGGCCCCTCTCGACAGAGGGCATTAAGAGTGTGAGGATGTCTTAATTTGCTAGACATCTGGTCCCAACGAAGGTTGTTTGTCCACCTGCTTTGACCACATTCACTCGGTGACATCTGCACCACTATACCTTGATGTCATACTTCTTCAATATAACTCCGAGTGTTACCGTAACACCAATGCAATTTTACCATTATACCACAGCCAGTACGCAACCATTAACCACTCTCTACCAAACCTACCCTTTCCCTCCGGCGCAGTACTACACCCTGTAGTTCTGGCATTGTTTGTAACTACCTAATACCACTACCATCACCCCTTACACTCCATAGTGAGCTCCGGCGTTGTACCCATGTTCACTGGCAACCCTACCACATACGTACAACACCCACGGGGACCCAACCAGTCATGACCAGCCTAACATGCCACACCTTACTGATACCCGTTGCAATACGGATGTGTTCACCAACACAAATAATCCCTGACCATGCCCATGCAGGTCATCCGGATTGGGGAGCCGTCACACACGCACCACGACGCCTCCCCCACACTAACGGGAAGACTACCATGCCCATTCCCGCAGCGCAACCCCAAATAGATAACCATACCTGAAGCATGGTGGCGAATCTGGTTGCCACTGTCCCAAAATCGACATATCTCTGGGCTTTCGGGCCCCTCTCGACAGAGGGCATTAAGAGTGTGAGGATGTCTTAATTTGCTAGACATCTGGTCCCAACGAAGGTTGTTTGTCCACCTGCTTTGACCACATTCACTCGGTGACATCTGCACCACTATACCTTGATGTCATACTTCTTCAATATAACTCCGAGTGTTACCGTAACACCAATGCAATTTTACCATTATACCACAGCCAGTACGCAACCATTAACCACTCTCTACCAAACCTACCCTTTCCCTCCGGCGCAGTACTACACCCTGTAGTTCTGGCATTGTTTGTAACTACCTAATACCACTACCATCACCCCTTACACTCCATAGTGAGCTCCGGCGTTGTACCCATGTTCACTGGCAACCCTACCACATACGTACAACACCCACGGGGACCCAACCAGTCATGACCAGCCTAACATGCCACACCTTACTGATACCCGTTGCAATACGGATGTGTTCACCAACACAAATAATCCCTGACCATGCCCATGCAGGTCATCCGGATTGGGGAGCCGTCACACACGCACCACGACGCCTCCCCCACACTAACGGGAAGACTACCATGCCCATTCCCGCAGCGCAACCCCAAATAGATAACCATACCTGAAGCATGGTGGCGAATCTGGTTGCCACTGTCCCAAAATCGACATATCTCTGGGCTTTCGGGCCCCTCTCGACAGAGGGCATTAAGAGTGTGAGGATGTCTTAATTTGCTAGACATCTGGTCCCAACGAAGGTTGTTTGTCCACCTGCTTTGACCACATTCACTCGGTGACATCTGCACCACTATACCTTGATGTCATACTTCTTCAATATAACTCCGAGTGTTACCGTAACACCAATGCAATTTTACCATTATACCACAGCCAGTACGCAACCATTAACCACTCTCTACCAAACCTACCCTTTCCCTCCGGCGCAGTACTACACCCTGTAGTTCTGGCATTGTTTGTAACTACCTAATACCACTACCATCACCCCTTACACTCCATAGTGAGCTCCGGCGTTGTACCCATGTTCACTGGCAACCCTACCACATACGTACAACACCCACGGGGACCCAACCAGTCATGACCAGCCTAACATGCCACACCTTACTGATACCCGTTGCAATACGGATGTGTTCACCAACACAAATAATCCCTGACCATGCCCATGCAGGTCATCCGGATTGGGGAGCCGTCACACACGCACCACGACGCCTCCCCCACACTAACGGGAAGACTACCATGCCCATTCCCGCAGCGCAACCCCAAATAGATAACCATACCTGAAGCATGGTGGCGAATCTGGTTGCCACTGTCCCAAAATCGACATATCTCTGGGCTTTCGGGCCCCTCTCGACAGAGGGCATTAAGAGTGTGAGGATGTCTTAATTTGCTAGACATCTGGTCCCAACGAAGGTTGTTTGTCCACCTGCTTTGACCACATTCACTCGGTGACATCTGCACCACTATACCTTGATGTCATACTTCTTCAATATAACTCCGAGTGTTACCGTAACACCAATGCAATTTTACCATTATACCACAGCCAGTACGCAACCATTAACCACTCTCTACCAAACCTACCCTTTCCCTCCGGCGCAGTACTACACCCTGTAGTTCTGGCATTGTTTGTAACTACCTAATACCACTACCATCACCCCTTACACTCCATAGTGAGCTCCGGCGTTGTACCCATGTTCACTGGCAACCCTACCACATACGTACAACACCCACGGGGACCCAACCAGTCATGACCAGCCTAACATGCCACACCTTACTGATACCCGTTGCAATACGGATGTGTTCACCAACACAAATAATCCCTGACCATGCCCATGCAGGTCATCCGGATTGGGGAGCCGTCACACACGCACCACGACGCCTCCCCCACACTAACGGGAAGACTACCATGCCCATTCCCGCAGCGCAACCCCAAATAGATAACCATACCTGAAGCATGGTGGCGAATCTGGTTGCCACTGTCCCAAAATCGACATATCTCTGGGCTTTCGGGCCCCTCTCGACAGAGGGCATTAAGAGTGTGAGGATGTCTTAATTTGCTAGACATCTGGTCCCAACGAAGGTTGTTTGTCCACCTGCTTTGACCACATTCACTCGGTGACATCTGCACCACTATACCTTGATGTCATACTTCTTCAATATAACTCCGAGTGTTACCGTAACACCAATGCAATTTTACCATTATACCACAGCCAGTACGCAACCATTAACCACTCTCTACCAAACCTACCCTTTCCCTCCGGCGCAGTACTACACCCTGTAGTTCTGGCATTGTTTGTAACTACCTAATACCACTACCATCACCCCTTACACTCCATAGTGAGCTCCGGCGTTGTACCCATGTTCACTGGCAACCCTACCACATACGTACAACACCCACGGGGACCCAACCAGTCATGACCAGCCTAACATGCCACACCTTACTGATACCCGTTGCAATACGGATGTGTTCACCAACACAAATAATCCCTGACCATGCCCATGCAGGTCATCCGGATTGGGGAGCCGTCACACACGCACCACGACGCCTCCCCCACACTAACGGGAAGACTACCATGCCCATTCCCGCAGCGCAACCCCAAATAGATAACCATACCTGAAGCATGGTGGCGAATCTGGTTGCCACTGTCCCAAAATCGACATATCTCTGGGCTTTCGGGCCCCTCTCGACAGAGGGCATTAAGAGTGTGAGGATGTCTTAATTTGCTAGACATCTGGTCCCAACGAAGGTTGTTTGTCCACCTGCTTTGACCACATTCACTCGGTGACATCTGCACCACTATACCTTGATGTCATACTTCTTCAATATAACTCCGAGTGTTACCGTAACACCAATGCAATTTTACCATTATACCACAGCCAGTACGCAACCATTAACCACTCTCTACCAAACCTACCCTTTCCCTCCGGCGCAGTACTACACCCTGTAGTTCTGGCATTGTTTGTAACTACCTAATACCACTACCATCACCCCTTACACTCCATAGTGAGCTCCGGCGTTGTACCCATGTTCACTGGCAACCCTACCACATACGTACAACACCCACGGGGACCCAACCAGTCATGACCAGCCTAACATGCCACACCTTACTGATACCCGTTGCAATACGGATGTGTTCACCAACACAAATAATCCCTGACCATGCCCATGCAGGTCATCCGGATTGGGGAGCCGTCACACACGCACCACGACGCCTCCCCCACACTAACGGGAAGACTACCATGCCCATTCCCGCAGCGCAACCCCAAATAGATAACCATACCTGAAGCATGGTGGCGAATCTGGTTGCCACTGTCCCAAAATCGACATATCTCTGGGCTTTCGGGCCCCTCTCGACAGAGGGCATTAAGAGTGTGAGGATGTCTTAATTTGCTAGACATCTGGTCCCAACGAAGGTTGTTTGTCCACCTGCTTTGACCACATTCACTCGGTGACATCTGCACCACTATACCTTGATGTCATACTTCTTCAATATAACTCCGAGTGTTACCGTAACACCAATGCAATTTTACCATTATACCACAGCCAGTACGCAACCATTAACCACTCTCTACCAAACCTACCCTTTCCCTCCGGCGCAGTACTACACCCTGTAGTTCTGGCATTGTTTGTAACTACCTAATACCACTACCATCACCCCTTACACTCCATAGTGAGCTCCGGCGTTGTACCCATGTTCACTGGCAACCCTACCACATACGTACAACACCCACGGGGACCCAACCAGTCATGACCAGCCTAACATGCCACACCTTACTGATACCCGTTGCAATACGGATGTGTTCACCAACACAAATAATCCCTGACCATGCCCATGCAGGTCATCCGGATTGGGGAGCCGTCACACACGCACCACGACGCCTCCCCCACACTAACGGGAAGACTACCATGCCCATTCCCGCAGCGCAACCCCAAATAGATAACCATACCTGAAGCATGGTGGCGAATCTGGTTGCCACTGTCCCAAAATCGACATATCTCTGGGCTTTCGGGCCCCTCTCGACAGAGGGCATTAAGAGTGTGAGGATGTCTTAATTTGCTAGACATCTGGTCCCAACGAAGGTTGTTTGTCCACCTGCTTTGACCACATTCACTCGGTGACATCTGCACCACTATACCTTGATGTCATACTTCTTCAATATAACTCCGAGTGTTACCGTAACACCAATGCAATTTTACCATTATACCACAGCCAGTACGCAACCATTAACCACTCTCTACCAAACCTACCCTTTCCCTCCGGCGCAGTACTACACCCTGTAGTTCTGGCATTGTTTGTAACTACCTAATACCACTACCATCACCCCTTACACTCCATAGTGAGCTCCGGCGTTGTACCCATGTTCACTGGCAACCCTACCACATACGTACAACACCCACGGGGACCCAACCAGTCATGACCAGCCTAACATGCCACACCTTACTGATACCCGTTGCAATACGGATGTGTTCACCAACACAAATAATCCCTGACCATGCCCATGCAGGTCATCCGGATTGGGGAGCCGTCACACACGCACCACGACGCCTCCCCCACACTAACGGGAAGACTACCATGCCCATTCCCGCAGCGCAACCCCAAATAGATAACCATACCTGAAGCATGGTGGCGAATCTGGTTGCCACTGTCCCAAAATCGACATATCTCTGGGCTTTCGGGCCCCTCTCGACAGAGGGCATTAAGAGTGTGAGGATGTCTTAATTTGCTAGACATCTGGTCCCAACGAAGGTTGTTTGTCCACCTGCTTTGACCACATTCACTCGGTGACATCTGCACCACTATACCTTGATGTCATACTTCTTCAATATAACTCCGAGTGTTACCGTAACACCAATGCAATTTTACCATTATACCACAGCCAGTACGCAACCATTAACCACTCTCTACCAAACCTACCCTTTCCCTCCGGCGCAGTACTACACCCTGTAGTTCTGGCATTGTTTGTAACTACCTAATACCACTACCATCACCCCTTACACTCCATAGTGAGCTCCGGCGTTGTACCCATGTTCACTGGCAACCCTACCACATACGTACAACACCCACGGGGACCCAACCAGTCATGACCAGCCTAACATGCCACACCTTACTGATACCCGTTGCAATACGGATGTGTTCACCAACACAAATAATCCCTGACCATGCCCATGCAGGTCATCCGGATTGGGGAGCCGTCACACACGCACCACGACGCCTCCCCCACACTAACGGGAAGACTACCATGCCCATTCCCGCAGCGCAACCCCAAATAGATAACCATACCTGAAGCATGGTGGCGAATCTGGTTGCCACTGTCCCAAAATCGACATATCTCTGGGCTTTCGGGCCCCTCTCGACAGAGGGCATTAAGAGTGTGAGGATGTCTTAATTTGCTAGACATCTGGTCCCAACGAAGGTTGTTTGTCCACCTGCTTTGACCACATTCACTCGGTGACATCTGCACCACTATACCTTGATGTCATACTTCTTCAATATAACTCCGAGTGTTACCGTAACACCAATGCAATTTTACCATTATACCACAGCCAGTACGCAACCATTAACCACTCTCTACCAAACCTACCCTTTCCCTCCGGCGCAGTACTACACCCTGTAGTTCTGGCATTGTTTGTAACTACCTAATACCACTACCATCACCCCTTACACTCCATAGTGAGCTCCGGCGTTGTACCCATGTTCACTGGCAACCCTACCACATACGTACAACACCCACGGGGACCCAACCAGTCATGACCAGCCTAACATGCCACACCTTACTGATACCCGTTGCAATACGGATGTGTTCACCAACACAAATAATCCCTGACCATGCCCATGCAGGTCATCCGGATTGGGGAGCCGTCACACACGCACCACGACGCCTCCCCCACACTAACGGGAAGACTACCATGCCCATTCCCGCAGCGCAACCCCAAATAGATAACCATACCTGAAGCATGGTGGCGAATCTGGTTGCCACTGTCCCAAAATCGACATATCTCTGGGCTTTCGGGCCCCTCTCGACAGAGGGCATTAAGAGTGTGAGGATGTCTTAATTTGCTAGACATCTGGTCCCAACGAAGGTTGTTTGTCCACCTGCTTTGACCACATTCACTCGGTGACATCTGCACCACTATACCTTGATGTCATACTTCTTCAATATAACTCCGAGTGTTACCGTAACACCAATGCAATTTTACCATTATACCACAGCCAGTACGCAACCATTAACCACTCTCTACCAAACCTACCCTTTCCCTCCGGCGCAGTACTACACCCTGTAGTTCTGGCATTGTTTGTAACTACCTAATACCACTACCATCACCCCTTACACTCCATAGTGAGCTCCGGCGTTGTACCCATGTTCACTGGCAACCCTACCACATACGTACAACACCCACGGGGACCCAACCAGTCATGACCAGCCTAACATGCCACACCTTACTGATACCCGTTGCAATACGGATGTGTTCACCAACACAAATAATCCCTGACCATGCCCATGCAGGTCATCCGGATTGGGGAGCCGTCACACACGCACCACGACGCCTCCCCCACACTAACGGGAAGACTACCATGCCCATTCCCGCAGCGCAACCCCAAATAGATAACCATACCTGAAGCATGGTGGCGAATCTGGTTGCCACTGTCCCAAAATCGACATATCTCTGGGCTTTCGGGCCCCTCTCGACAGAGGGCATTAAGAGTGTGAGGATGTCTTAATTTGCTAGACATCTGGTCCCAACGAAGGTTGTTTGTCCACCTGCTTTGACCACATTCACTCGGTGACATCTGCACCACTATACCTTGATGTCATACTTCTTCAATATAACTCCGAGTGTTACCGTAACACCAATGCAATTTTACCATTATACCACAGCCAGTACGCAACCATTAACCACTCTCTACCAAACCTACCCTTTCCCTCCGGCGCAGTACTACACCCTGTAGTTCTGGCATTGTTTGTAACTACCTAATACCACTACCATCACCCCTTACACTCCATAGTGAGCTCCGGCGTTGTACCCATGTTCACTGGCAACCCTACCACATACGTACAACACCCACGGGGACCCAACCAGTCATGACCAGCCTAACATGCCACACCTTACTGATACCCGTTGCAATACGGATGTGTTCACCAACACAAATAATCCCTGACCATGCCCATGCAGGTCATCCGGATTGGGGAGCCGTCACACACGCACCACGACGCCTCCCCCACACTAACGGGAAGACTACCATGCCCATTCCCGCAGCGCAACCCCAAATAGATAACCATACCTGAAGCATGGTGGCGAATCTGGTTGCCACTGTCCCAAAATCGACATATCTCTGGGCTTTCGGGCCCCTCTCGACAGAGGGCATTAAGAGTGTGAGGATGTCTTAATTTGCTAGACATCTGGTCCCAACGAAGGTTGTTTGTCCACCTGCTTTGACCACATTCACTCGGTGACATCTGCACCACTATACCTTGATGTCATACTTCTTCAATATAACTCCGAGTGTTACCGTAACACCAATGCAATTTTACCATTATACCACAGCCAGTACGCAACCATTAACCACTCTCTACCAAACCTACCCTTTCCCTCCGGCGCAGTACTACACCCTGTAGTTCTGGCATTGTTTGTAACTACCTAATACCACTACCATCACCCCTTACACTCCATAGTGAGCTCCGGCGTTGTACCCATGTTCACTGGCAACCCTACCACATACGTACAACACCCACGGGGACCCAACCAGTCATGACCAGCCTAACATGCCACACCTTACTGATACCCGTTGCAATACGGATGTGTTCACCAACACAAATAATCCCTGACCATGCCCATGCAGGTCATCCGGATTGGGGAGCCGTCACACACGCACCACGACGCCTCCCCCACACTAACGGGAAGACTACCATGCCCATTCCCGCAGCGCAACCCCAAATAGATAACCATACCTGAAGCATGGTGGCGAATCTGGTTGCCACTGTCCCAAAATCGACATATCTCTGGGCTTTCGGGCCCCTCTCGACAGAGGGCATTAAGAGTGTGAGGATGTCTTAATTTGCTAGACATCTGGTCCCAACGAAGGTTGTTTGTCCACCTGCTTTGACCACATTCACTCGGTGACATCTGCACCACTATACCTTGATGTCATACTTCTTCAATATAACTCCGAGTGTTACCGTAACACCAATGCAATTTTACCATTATACCACAGCCAGTACGCAACCATTAACCACTCTCTACCAAACCTACCCTTTCCCTCCGGCGCAGTACTACACCCTGTAGTTCTGGCATTGTTTGTAACTACCTAATACCACTACCATCACCCCTTACACTCCATAGTGAGCTCCGGCGTTGTACCCATGTTCACTGGCAACCCTACCACATACGTACAACACCCACGGGGACCCAACCAGTCATGACCAGCCTAACATGCCACACCTTACTGATACCCGTTGCAATACGGATGTGTTCACCAACACAAATAATCCCTGACCATGCCCATGCAGGTCATCCGGATTGGGGAGCCGTCACACACGCACCACGACGCCTCCCCCACACTAACGGGAAGACTACCATGCCCATTCCCGCAGCGCAACCCCAAATAGATAACCATACCTGAAGCATGGTGGCGAATCTGGTTGCCACTGTCCCAAAATCGACATATCTCTGGGCTTTCGGGCCCCTCTCGACAGAGGGCATTAAGAGTGTGAGGATGTCTTAATTTGCTAGACATCTGGTCCCAACGAAGGTTGTTTGTCCACCTGCTTTGACCACATTCACTCGGTGACATCTGCACCACTATACCTTGATGTCATACTTCTTCAATTTCACTCCGAGTGTTACCGTAACACCAATGCAATTTTACCATTATACCACAGCCAGTACGCAACCATTAACCACTCTCTACCAAACCTACCCTTTCCCTCCGGCGCAGTACTACACCCTGTAGTTCTGGCATTGTTTGTAACTACCTAATACCACTACCATCACCCCTTACACTCCATAGTGAGCTCCGGCGTTGTACCCATGTTCACTGGCAACCCTACCACATACGTACAACACCCACGGGGACCCAACCAGTCATGACCAGCCTAACATGCCACACCTTACTGATACCCGTTGCAATACGGATGTGTTCACCAACACAAATAATCCCTGACCATGCCCATGCAGGTCATCCGGATTGGGGAGCCGTCACACACGCACCACGACGCCTCCCCCACACTAACGGGAAGACTACCATGCCCATTCCCGCAGCGCAACCCCAAATAGATAACCATACCTGAAGCATGGTGGCGAATCTGGTTGCCACTGTCCCAAAATCGACATATCTCTGGGCTTTCGGGCCCCTCTCGACAGAGGGCATTAAGAGTGTGAGGATGTCTTAATTTGCTAGACATCTGGTCCCAACGAAGGTTGTTTGTCCACCTGCTTTGACCACATTCACTCGGTGACATCTGCACCACTATACCTTGATGTCATACTTCTTCAATATAACTCCGAGTGTTACCGTAACACCAATGCAATTTTACCATTATACCACAGCCAGTACGCAACCATTAACCACTCTCTACCAAACCTACCCTTTCCCTCCGGCGCAGTACTACACCCTGTAGTTCTGGCATTGTTTGTAACTACCTAATACCACTACCATCACCCCTTACACTCCATAGTGAGCTCCGGCGTTGTACCCATGTTCACTGGCAACCCTACCACATACGTACAACACCCACGGGGACCCAACCAGTCATGACCAGCCTAACATGCCACACCTTACTGATACCCGTTGCAATACGGATGTGTTCACCAACACAAATAATCCCTGACCATGCCCATGCAGGTCATCCGGATTGGGGAGCCGTCACACACGCACCACGACGCCTCCCCCACACTAACGGGAAGACTACCATGCCCATTCCCGCAGCGCAACCCCAAATAGATAACCATACCTGAAGCATGGTGGCGAATCTGGTTGCCACTGTCCCAAAATCGACATATCTCTGGGCTTTCGGGCCCCTCTCGACAGAGGGCATTAAGAGTGTGAGGATGTCTTAATTTGCTAGACATCTGGTCCCAACGAAGGTTGTTTGTCCACCTGCTTTGACCACATTCACTCGGTGACATCTGCACCACTATACCTTGATGTCATACTTCTTCAATATAACTCCGAGTGTTACCGTAACACCAATGCAATTTTACCATTATACCACAGCCAGTACGCAACCATTAACCACTCTCTACCAAACCTACCCTTTCCCTCCGGCGCAGTACTACACCCTGTAGTTCTGGCATTGTTTGTAACTACCTAATACCACTACCATCACCCCTTACACTCCATAGTGAGCTCCGGCGTTGTACCCATGTTCACTGGCAACCCTACCACATACGTACAACACCCACGGGGACCCAACCAGTCATGACCAGCCTAACATGCCACACCTTACTGATACCCGTTGCAATACGGATGTGTTCACCAACACAAATAATCCCTGACCATGCCCATGCAGGTCATCCGGATTGGGGAGCCGTCACACACGCACCACGACGCCTCCCCCACACTAACGGGAAGACTACCATGCCCATTCCCGCAGCGCAACCCCAAATAGATAACCATACCTGAAGCATGGTGGCGAATCTGGTTGCCACTGTCCCAAAATCGACATATCTCTGGGCTTTCGGGCCCCTCTCGACAGAGGGCATTAAGAGTGTGAGGATGTCTTAATTTGCTAGACATCTGGTCCCAACGAAGGTTGTTTGTCCACCTGCTTTGACCACATTCACTCGGTGACATCTGCACCACTATACCTTGATGTCATACTTCTTCAATATAACTCCGAGTGTTACCGTAACACCAATGCAATTTTACCATTATACCACAGCCAGTACGCAACCATTAACCACTCTCTACCAAACCTACCCTTTCCCTCCGGCGCAGTACTACACCCTGTAGTTCTGGCATTGTTTGTAACTACCTAATACCACTACCATCACCCCTTACACTCCATAGTGAGCTCCGGCGTTGTACCCATGTTCACTGGCAACCCTACCACATACGTACAACACCCACGGGGACCCAACCAGTCATGACCAGCCTAACATGCCACACCTTACTGATACCCGTTGCAATACGGATGTGTTCACCAACACAAATAATCCCTGACCATGCCCATGCAGGTCATCCGGATTGGGGAGCCGTCACACACGCACCACGACGCCTCCCCCACACTAACGGGAAGACTACCATGCCCATTCCCGCAGCGCAACCCCAAATAGATAACCATACCTGAAGCATGGTGGCGAATCTGGTTGCCACTGTCCCAAAATCGACATATCTCTGGGCTTTCGGGCCCCTCTCGACAGAGGGCATTAAGAGTGTGAGGATGTCTTAATTTGCTAGACATCTGGTCCCAACGAAGGTTGTTTGTCCACCTGCTTTGACCACATTCACTCGGTGACATCTGCACCACTATACCTTGATGTCATACTTCTTCAATATAACTCCGAGTGTTACCGTAACACCAATGCAATTTTACCATTATACCACAGCCAGTACGCAACCATTAACCACTCTCTACCAAACCTACCCTTTCCCTCCGGCGCAGTACTACACCCTGTAGTTCTGGCATTGTTTGTAACTACCTAATACCACTACCATCACCCCTTACACTCCATAGTGAGCTCCGGCGTTGTACCCATGTTCACTGGCAACCCTACCACATACGTACAACACCCACGGGGACCCAACCAGTCATGACCAGCCTAACATGCCACACCTTACTGATACCCGTTGCAATACGGATGTGTTCACCAACACAAATAATCCCTGACCATGCCCATGCAGGTCATCCGGATTGGGGAGCCGTCACACACGCACCACGACGCCTCCCCCACACTAACGGGAAGACTACCATGCCCATTCCCGCAGCGCAACCCCAAATAGATAACCATACCTGAAGCATGGTGGCGAATCTGGTTGCCACTGTCCCAAAATCGACATATCTCTGGGCTTTCGGGCCCCTCTCGACAGAGGGCATTAAGAGTGTGAGGATGTCTTAATTTGCTAGACATCTGGTCCCAACGAAGGTTGTTTGTCCACCTGCTTTGACCACATTCACTCGGTGACATCTGCACCACTATACCTTGATGTCATACTTCTTCAATATAACTCCGAGTGTTACCGTAACACCAATGCAATTTTACCATTATACCACAGCCAGTACGCAACCATTAACCACTCTCTACCAAACCTACCCTTTCCCTCCGGCGCAGTACTACACCCTGTAGTTCTGGCATTGTTTGTAACTACCTAATACCACTACCATCACCCCTTACACTCCATAGTGAGCTCCGGCGTTGTACCCATGTTCACTGGCAACCCTACCACATACGTACAACACCCACGGGGACCCAACCAGTCATGACCAGCCTAACATGCCACACCTTACTGATACCCGTTGCAATACGGATGTGTTCACCAACACAAATAATCCCTGACCATGCCCATGCAGGTCATCCGGATTGGGGAGCCGTCACACACGCACCACGACGCCTCCCCCACACTAACGGGAAGACTACCATGCCCATTCCCGCAGCGCAACCCCAAATAGATAACCATACCTGAAGCATGGTGGCGAATCTGGTTGCCACTGTCCCAAAATCGACATATCTCTGGGCTTTCGGGCCCCTCTCGACAGAGGGCATTA
Source organism: Pictodentalium vernedei (assembly GCA_031216915.1). Lineage (NCBI taxonomy): Eukaryota > Metazoa > Mollusca > Scaphopoda > Dentaliida > Dentaliidae > Pictodentalium > Pictodentalium vernedei. The sequence goes on along the minus strand of JAUFNR010000081.1, from coordinate 72,476 downwards.
AGAGTGTGAGGATGTCTTAATTTGCTAGACATCTGGTCCCAACGAAGGTTGTTTGTCCACCTGCTTTGACCACATTCACTCGGTGACATCTGCACCACTATACCTTGATGTCATACTTCTTCAATATAACTCCGAGTGTTACCGTAACACCAATGCAATTTTACCATTATACCACAGCCAGTACGCAACCATTAACCACTCTCTACCAAACCTACCCTTTCCCTCCGGCGCAGTACTACACCCTGTAGTTCTGGCATTGTTTGTAACTACCTAATACCACTACCATCACCCCTTACACTCCATAGTGAGCTCCGGCGTTGTACCCATGTTCACTGGCAACCCTACCACATACGTACAACACCCACGGGGACCCAACCAGTCATGACCAGCCTAACATGCCACACCTTACTGATACCCGTTGCAATACGGATGTGTTCACCAACACAAATAATCCCTGACCATGCCCATGCAGGTCATCCGGATTGGGGAGCCGTCACACACGCACCACGACGCCTCCCCCACACTAACGGGAAGACTACCATGCCCATTCCCGCAGCGCAACCCCAAATAGATAACCATACCTGAAGCATGGTGGCGAATCTGGTTGCCACTGTCCCAAAATCGACATATCTCTGGGCTTTCGGGCCCCTCTCGACAGAGGGCATTAAGAGTGTGAGGATGTCTTAATTTGCTAGACATCTGGTCCCAACGAAGGTTGTTTGTCCACCTGCTTTGACCACATTCACTCGGTGACATCTGCACCACTATACCTTGATGTCATACTTCTTCAATATAACTCCGAGTGTTACCGTAACACCAATGCAATTTTACCATTATACCACAGCCAGTACGCAACCATTAACCACTCTCTACCAAACCTACCCTTTCCCTCCGGCGCAGTACTACACCCTGTAGTTCTGGCATTGTTTGTAACTACCTAATACCACTACCATCACCCCTTACACTCCATAGTGAGCTCCGGCGTTGTACCCATGTTCACTGGCAACCCTACCACATACGTACAACACCCACGGGGACCCAACCAGTCATGACCAGCCTAACATGCCACACCTTACTGATACCCGTTGCAATACGGATGTGTTCACCAACACAAATAATCCCTGACCATGCCCATGCAGGTCATCCGGATTGGGGAGCCGTCACACACGCACCACGACGCCTCCCCCACACTAACGGGAAGACTACCATGCCCATTCCCGCAGCGCAACCCCAAATAGATAACCATACCTGAAGCATGGTGGCGAATCTGGTTGCCACTGTCCCAAAATCGACATATCTCTGGGCTTTCGGGCCCCTCTCGACAGAGGGCATTAAGAGTGTGAGGATGTCTTAATTTGCTAGACATCTGGTCCCAACGAAGGTTGTTTGTCCACCTGCTTTGACCACATTCACTCGGTGACATCTGCACCACTATACCTTGATGTCATACTTCTTCAATATAACTCCGAGTGTTACCGTAACACCAATGCAATTTTACCATTATACCACAGCCAGTACGCAACCATTAACCACTCTCTACCAAACCTACCCTTTCCCTCCGGCGCAGTACTACACCCTGTAGTTCTGGCATTGTTTGTAACTACCTAATACCACTACCATCACCCCTTACACTCCATAGTGAGCTCCGGCGTTGTACCCATGTTCACTGGCAACCCTACCACATACGTACAACACCCACGGGGACCCAACCAGTCATGACCAGCCTAACATGCCACACCTTACTGATACCCGTTGCAATACGGATGTGTTCACCAACACAAATAATCCCTGACCATGCCCATGCAGGTCATCCGGATTGGGGAGCCGTCACACACGCACCACGACGCCTCCCCCACACTAACGGGAAGACTACCATGCCCATTCCCGCAGCGCAACCCCAAATAGATAACCATACCTGAAGCATGGTGGCGAATCTGGTTGCCACTGTCCCAAAATCGACATATCTCTGGGCTTTCGGGCCCCTCTCGACAGAGGGCATTAAGAGTGTGAGGATGTCTTAATTTGCTAGACATCTGGTCCCAACGAAGGTTGTTTGTCCACCTGCTTTGACCACATTCACTCGGTGACATCTGCACCACTATACCTTGATGTCATACTTCTTCAATATAACTCCGAGTGTTACCGTAACACCAATGCAATTTTACCATTATACCACAGCCAGTACGCAACCATTAACCACTCTCTACCAAACCTACCCTTTCCCTCCGGCGCAGTACTACACCCTGTAGTTCTGGCATTGTTTGTAACTACCTAATACCACTACCATCACCCCTTACACTCCATAGTGAGCTCCGGCGTTGTACCCATGTTCACTGGCAACCCTACCACATACGTACAACACCCACGGGGACCCAACCAGTCATGACCAGCCTAACATGCCACACCTTACTGATACCCGTTGCAATACGGATGTGTTCACCAACACAAATAATCCCTGACCATGCCCATGCAGGTCATCCGGATTGGGGAGCCGTCACACACGCACCACGACGCCTCCCCCACACTAACGGGAAGACTACCATGCCCATTCCCGCAGCGCAACCCCAAATAGATAACCATACCTGAAGCATGGTGGCGAATCTGGTTGCCACTGTCCCAAAATCGACATATCTCTGGGCTTTCGGGCCCCTCTCGACAGAGGGCATTAAGAGTGTGAGGATGTCTTAATTTGCTAGACATCTGGTCCCAACGAAGGTTGTTTGTCCACCTGCTTTGACCACATTCACTCGGTGACATCTGCACCACTATACCTTGATGTCATACTTCTTCAATATAACTCCGAGTGTTACCGTAACACCAATGCAATTTTACCATTATACCACAGCCAGTACGCAACCATTAACCACTCTCTACCAAACCTACCCTTTCCCTCCGGCGCAGTACTACACCCTGTAGTTCTGGCATTGTTTGTAACTACCTAATACCACTACCATCACCCCTTACACTCCATAGTGAGCTCCGGCGTTGTACCCATGTTCACTGGCAACCCTACCACATACGTACAACACCCACGGGGACCCAACCAGTCATGACCAGCCTAACATGCCACACCTTACTGATACCCGTTGCAATACGGATGTGTTCACCAACACAAATAATCCCTGACCATGCCCATGCAGGTCATCCGGATTGGGGAGCCGTCACACACGCACCACGACGCCTCCCCCACACTAACGGGAAGACTACCATGCCCATTCCCGCAGCGCAACCCCAAATAGATAACCATACCTGAAGCATGGTGGCGAATCTGGTTGCCACTGTCCCAAAATCGACATATCTCTGGGCTTTCGGGCCCCTCTCGACAGAGGGCATTAAGAGTGTGAGGATGTCTTAATTTGCTAGACATCTGGTCCCAACGAAGGTTGTTTGTCCACCTGCTTTGACCACATTCACTCGGTGACATCTGCACCACTATACCTTGATGTCATACTTCTTCAATATAACTCCGAGTGTTACCGTAACACCAATGCAATTTTACCATTATACCACAGCCAGTACGCAACCATTAACCACTCTCTACCAAACCTACCCTTTCCCTCCGGCGCAGTACTACACCCTGTAGTTCTGGCATTGTTTGTAACTACCTAATACCACTACCATCACCCCTTACACTCCATAGTGAGCTCCGGCGTTGTACCCATGTTCACTGGCAACCCTACCACATACGTACAACACCCACGGGGACCCAACCAGTCATGACCAGCCTAACATGCCACACCTTACTGATACCCGTTGCAATACGGATGTGTTCACCAACACAAATAATCCCTGACCATGCCCATGCAGGTCATCCGGATTGGGGAGCCGTCACACACGCACCACGACGCCTCCCCCACACTAACGGGAAGACTACCATGCCCATTCCCGCAGCGCAACCCCAAATAGATAACCATACCTGAAGCATGGTGGCGAATCTGGTTGCCACTGTCCCAAAATCGACATATCTCTGGGCTTTCGGGCCCCTCTCGACAGAGGGCATTAAGAGTGTGAGGATGTCTTAATTTGCTAGACATCTGGTCCCAACGAAGGTTGTTTGTCCACCTGCTTTGACCACATTCACTCGGTGACATCTGCACCACTATACCTTGATGTCATACTTCTTCAATATAACTCCGAGTGTTACCGTAACACCAATGCAATTTTACCATTATACCACAGCCAGTACGCAACCATTAACCACTCTCTACCAAACCTACCCTTTCCCTCCGGCGCAGTACTACACCCTGTAGTTCTGGCATTGTTTGTAACTACCTAATACCACTACCATCACCCCTTACACTCCATAGTGAGCTCCGGCGTTGTACCCATGTTCACTGGCAACCCTACCACATACGTACAACACCCACGGGGACCCAACCAGTCATGACCAGCCTAACATGCCACACCTTACTGATACCCGTTGCAATACGGATGTGTTCACCAACACAAATAATCCCTGACCATGCCCATGCAGGTCATCCGGATTGGGGAGCCGTCACACACGCACCACGACGCCTCCCCCACACTAACGGGAAGACTACCATGCCCATTCCCGCAGCGCAACCCCAAATAGATAACCATACCTGAAGCATGGTGGCGAATCTGGTTGCCACTGTCCCAAAATCGACATATCTCTGGGCTTTCGGGCCCCTCTCGACAGAGGGCATTAAGAGTGTGAGGATGTCTTAATTTGCTAGACATCTGGTCCCAACGAAGGTTGTTTGTCCACCTGCTTTGACCACATTCACTCGGTGACATCTGCACCACTATACCTTGATGTCATACTTCTTCAATATAACTCCGAGTGTTACCGTAACACCAATGCAATTTTACCATTATACCACAGCCAGTACGCAACCATTAACCACTCTCTACCAAACCTACCCTTTCCCTCCGGCGCAGTACTACACCCTGTAGTTCTGGCATTGTTTGTAACTACCTAATACCACTACCATCACCCCTTACACTCCATAGTGAGCTCCGGCGTTGTACCCATGTTCACTGGCAACCCTACCACATACGTACAACACCCACGGGGACCCAACCAGTCATGACCAGCCTAACATGCCACACCTTACTGATACCCGTTGCAATACGGATGTGTTCACCAACACAAATAATCCCTGACCATGCCCATGCAGGTCATCCGGATTGGGGAGCCGTCACACACGCACCACGACGCCTCCCCCACACTAACGGGAAGACTACCATGCCCATTCCCGCAGCGCAACCCCAAATAGATAACCATACCTGAAGCATGGTGGCGAATCTGGTTGCCACTGTCCCAAAATCGACATATCTCTGGGCTTTCGGGCCCCTCTCGACAGAGGGCATTAAGAGTGTGAGGATGTCTTAATTTGCTAGACATCTGGTCCCAACGAAGGTTGTTTGTCCACCTGCTTTGACCACATTCACTCGGTGACATCTGCACCACTATACCTTGATGTCATACTTCTTCAATATAACTCCGAGTGTTACCGTAACACCAATGCAATTTTACCATTATACCACAGCCAGTACGCAACCATTAACCACTCTCTACCAAACCTACCCTTTCCCTCCGGCGCAGTACTACACCCTGTAGTTCTGGCATTGTTTGTAACTACCTAATACCACTACCATCACCCCTTACACTCCATAGTGAGCTCCGGCGTTGTACCCATGTTCACTGGCAACCCTACCACATACGTACAACACCCACGGGGACCCAACCAGTCATGACCAGCCTAACATGCCACACCTTACTGATACCCGTTGCAATACGGATGTGTTCACCAACACAAATAATCCCTGACCATGCCCATGCAGGTCATCCGGATTGGGGAGCCGTCACACACGCACCACGACGCCTCCCCCACACTAACGGGAAGACTACCATGCCCATTCCCGCAGCGCAACCCCAAATAGATAACCATACCTGAAGCATGGTGGCGAATCTGGTTGCCACTGTCCCAAAATCGACATATCTCTGGGCTTTCGGGCCCCTCTCGACAGAGGGCATTAAGAGTGTGAGGATGTCTTAATTTGCTAGACATCTGGTCCCAACGAAGGTTGTTTGTCCACCTGCTTTGACCACATTCACTCGGTGACATCTGCACCACTATACCTTGATGTCATACTTCTTCAATATAACTCCGAGTGTTACCGTAACACCAATGCAATTTTACCATTATACCACAGCCAGTACGCAACCATTAACCACTCTCTACCAAACCTACCCTTTCCCTCCGGCGCAGTACTACACCCTGTAGTTCTGGCATTGTTTGTAACTACCTAATACCACTACCATCACCCCTTACACTCCATAGTGAGCTCCGGCGTTGTACCCATGTTCACTGGCAACCCTACCACATACGTACAACACCCACGGGGACCCAACCAGTCATGACCAGCCTAACATGCCACACCTTACTGATACCCGTTGCAATACGGATGTGTTCACCAACACAAATAATCCCTGACCATGCCCATGCAGGTCATCCGGATTGGGGAGCCGTCACACACGCACCACGACGCCTCCCCCACACTAACGGGAAGACTACCATGCCCATTCCCGCAGCGCAACCCCAAATAGATAACCATACCTGAAGCATGGTGGCGAATCTGGTTGCCACTGTCCCAAAATCGACATATCTCTGGGCTTTCGGGCCCCTCTCGACAGAGGGCATTAAGAGTGTGAGGATGTCTTAATTTGCTAGACATCTGGTCCCAACGAAGGTTGTTTGTCCACCTGCTTTGACCACATTCACTCGGTGACATCTGCACCACTATACCTTGATGTCATACTTCTTCAATATAACTCCGAGTGTTACCGTAACACCAATGCAATTTTACCATTATACCACAGCCAGTACGCAACCATTAACCACTCTCTACCAAACCTACCCTTTCCCTCCGGCGCAGTACTACACCCTGTAGTTCTGGCATTGTTTGTAACTACCTAATACCACTACCATCACCCCTTACACTCCATAGTGAGCTCCGGCGTTGTACCCATGTTCACTGGCAACCCTACCACATACGTACAACACCCACGGGGACCCAACCAGTCATGACCAGCCTAACATGCCACACCTTACTGATACCCGTTGCAATACGGATGTGTTCACCAACACAAATAATCCCTGACCATGCCCATGCAGGTCATCCGGATTGGGGAGCCGTCACACACGCACCACGACGCCTCCCCCACACTAACGGGAAGACTACCATGCCCATTCCCGCAGCGCAACCCCAAATAGATAACCATACCTGAAGCATGGTGGCGAATCTCGTTGCCACTGTCCCAAAATCGACATATCTCTGGGCTTTCGGGCCCCTCTCGACAGAGGGCATTAAGAGTGTGAGGATGTCTTAATTTGCTAGACATCTGGTCCCAACGAAGGTTGTTTGTCCACCTGCTTTGACCACATTCACTCGGTGACATCTGCACCACTATACCTTGATGTCATACTTCTTCAATATAACTCCGAGTGTTACCGTAACACCAATGCAATTTTACCATTATACCACAGCCAGTACGCAACCATTAACCACTCTCTACCAAACCTACCCTTTCCCTCCGGCGCAGTACTACACCCTGTAGTTCTGGCATTGTTTGTAACTACCTAATACCACTACCATCACCCCTTACACTCCATAGTGAGCTCCGGCGTTGTACCCATGTTCACTGGCAACCCTACCACATACGTACAACACCCACGGGGACCCAACCAGTCATGACCAGCCTAACATGCCACACCTTACTGATACCCGTTGCAATACGGATGTGTTCACCAACACAAATAATCCCTGACCATGCCCATGCAGGTCATCCGGATTGGGGAGCCGTCACACACGCACCACGACGCCTCCCCCACACTAACGGGAAGACTACCATGCCCATTCCCGCAGCGCAACCCCAAATAGATAACCATACCTGAAGCATGGTGGCGAATCTCGTTGCCACTGTCCCAAAATCGACATATCTCTGGGCTTTCGGGCCCCTCTCGACAGAGGGCATTAAGAGTGTGAGGATGTCTTAATTTGCTAGACATCTGGTCCCAACGAAGGTTGTTTGTCCACCTGCTTTGACCACATTCACTCGGTGACATCTGCACCACTATACCTTGATGTCATACTTCTTCAATATAACTCCGAGTGTTACCGTAACACCAATGCAATTTTACCATTATACCACAGCCAGTACGCAACCATTAACCACTCTCTACCAAACCTACCCTTTCCCTCCGGCGCAGTACTACACCCTGTAGTTCTGGCATTGTTTGTAACTACCTAATACCACTACCATCACCCCTTACACTCCATAGTGAGCTCCGGCGTTGTACCCATGTTCACTGGCAACCCTACCACATACGTACAACACCCACGGGGACCCAACCAGTCATGACCAGCCTAACATGCCACACCTTACTGATACCCGTTGCAATACGGATGTGTTCACCAACACAAATAATCCCTGACCATGCCCATGCAGGTCATCCGGATTGGGGAGCCGTCACACACGCACCACGACGCCTCCCCCACACTAACGGGAAGACTACCATGCCCATTCCCGCAGCGCAACCCCAAATAGATAACCATACCTGAAGCATGGTGGCGAATCTGGTTGCCACTGTCCCAAAATCGACATATCTCTGGGCTTTCGGGCCCCTCTCGACAGAGGGCATTAAGAGTGTGAGGATGTCTTAATTTGCTAGACATCTGGTCCCAACGAAGGTTGTTTGTCCACCTGCTTTGACCACATTCACTCGGTGACATCTGCACCACTATACCTTGATGTCATACTTCTTCAATATAACTCCGAGTGTTACCGTAACACCAATGCAATTTTACCATTATACCACAGCCAGTACGCAACCATTAACCACTCTCTACCAAACCTACCCTTTCCCTCCGGCGCAGTACTACACCCTGTAGTTCTGGCATTGTTTGTAACTACCTAATACCACTACCATCACCCCTTACACTCCATAGTGAGCTCCGGCGTTGTACCCATGTTCACTGGCAACCCTACCACATACGTACAACACCCACGGGGACCCAACCAGTCATGACCAGCCTAACATGCCACACCTTACTGATACCCGTTGCAATACGGATGTGTTCACCAACACAAATAATCCCTGACCATGCCCATGCAGGTCATCCGGATTGGGGAGCCGTCACACACGCACCACGACGCCTCCCCCACACTAACGGGAAGACTACCATGCCCATTCCCGCAGCGCAACCCCAAATAGATAACCATACCTGAAGCATGGTGGCGAATCTGGTTGCCACTGTCCCAAAATCGACATATCTCTGGGCTTTCGGGCCCCTCTCGACAGAGGGCATTAAGAGTGTGAGGATGTCTTAATTTGCTAGACATCTGGTCCCAACGAAGGTTGTTTGTCCACCTGCTTTGACCACATTCACTCGGTGACATCTGCACCACTATACCTTGATGTCATACTTCTTCAATATAACTCCGAGTGTTACCGTAACACCAATGCAATTTTACCATTATACCACAGCCAGTACGCAACCATTAACCACTCTCTACCAAACCTACCCTTTCCCTCCGGCGCAGTACTACACCCTGTAGTTCTGGCATTGTTTGTAACTACCTAATACCACTACCATCACCCCTTACACTCCATAGTGAGCTCCGGCGTTGTACCCATGTTCACTGGCAACCCTACCACATACGTACAACACCCACGGGGACCCAACCAGTCATGACCAGCCTAACATGCCACACCTTACTGATACCCGTTGCAATACGGATGTGTTCACCAACACAAATAATCCCTGACCATGCCCATGCAGGTCATCCGGATTGGGGAGCCGTCACACACGCACCACGACGCCTCCCCCACACTAACGGGAAGACTACCATGCCCATTCCCGCAGCGCAACCCCAAATAGATAACCATACCTGAAGCATGGTGGCGAATCTGGTTGCCACTGTCCCAAAATCGACATATCTCTGGGCTTTCGGGCCCCTCTCGACAGAGGGCATTAAGAGTGTGAGGATGTCTTAATTTGCTAGACATCTGGTCCCAACGAAGGTTGTTTGTCCACCTGCTTTGACCACATTCACTCGGTGACATCTGCACCACTATACCTTGATGTCATACTTCTTCAATATAACTCCGAGTGTTACCGTAACACCAATGCAATTTTACCATTATACCACAGCCAGTACGCAACCATTAACCACTCTCTACCAAACCTACCCTTTCCCTCCGGCGCAGTACTACACCCTGTAGTTCTGGCATTGTTTGTAACTACCTAATACCACTACCATCACCCCTTACACTCCATAGTGAGCTCCGGCGTTGTACCCATGTTCACTGGCAACCCTACCACATACGTACAACACCCACGGGGACCCAACCAGTCATGACCAGCCTAACATGCCACACCTTACTGATACCCGTTGCAATACGGATGTGTTCACCAACACAAATAATCCCTGACCATGCCCATGCAGGTCATCCGGATTGGGGAGCCGTCACACACGCACCACGACGCCTCCCCCACACTAACGGGAAGACTACCATGCCCATTCCCGCAGCGCAACCCCAAATAGATAACCATACCTGAAGCATGGTGGCGAATCTGGTTGCCACTGTCCCAAAATCGACATATCTCTGGGCTTTCGGGCCCCTCTCGACAGAGGGCATTAAGAGTGTGAGGATGTCTTAATTTGCTAGACATCTGGTCCCAACGAAGGTTGTTTGTCCACCTGCTTTGACCACATTCACTCGGTGACATCTGCACCACTATACCTTGATGTCATACTTCTTCAATATAACTCCGAGTGTTACCGTAACACCAATGCAATTTTACCATTATACCACAGCCAGTACGCAACCATTAACCACTCTCTACCAAACCTACCCTTTCCCTCCGGCGCAGTACTACACCCTGTAGTTCTGGCATTGTTTGTAACTACCTAATACCACTACCATCACCCCTTACACTCCATAGTGAGCTCCGGCGTTGTACCCATGTTCACTGGCAACCCTACCACATACGTACAACACCCACGGGGACCCAACCAGTCATGACCAGCCTAACATGCCACACCTTACTGATACCCGTTGCAATACGGATGTGTTCACCAACACAAATAATCCCTGACCATGCCCATGCAGGTCATCCGGATTGGGGAGCCGTCACACACGCACCACGACGCCTCCCCCACACTAACGGGAAGACTACCATGCCCATTCCCGCAGCGCAACCCCAAATAGATAACCATACCTGAAGCATGGTGGCGAATCTGGTTGCCACTGTCCCAAAATCGACATATCTCTGGGCTTTCGGGCCCCTCTCGACAGAGGGCATTAAGAGTGTGAGGATGTCTTAATTTGCTAGACATCTGGTCCCAACGAAGGTTGTTTGTCCACCTGCTTTGACCACATTCACTCGGTGACATCTGCACCACTATACCTTGATGTCATACTTCTTCAATATAACTCCGAGTGTTACCGTAACACCAATGCAATTTTACCATTATACCACAGCCAGTACGCAACCATTAACCACTCTCTACCAAACCTACCCTTTCCCTCCGGCGCAGTACTACACCCTGTAGTTCTGGCATTGTTTGTAACTACCTAATACCACTACCATCACCCCTTACACTCCATAGTGAGCTCCGGCGTTGTACCCATGTTCACTGGCAACCCTACCACATACGTACAACACCCACGGGGACCCAACCAGTCATGACCAGCCTAACATGCCACACCTTACTGATACCCGTTGCAATACGGATGTGTTCACCAACACAAATAATCCCTGACCATGCCCATGCAGGTCATCCGGATTGGGGAGCCGTCACACACGCACCACGACGCCTCCCCCACACTAACGGGAAGACTACCATGCCCATTCCCGCAGCGCAACCCCAAATAGATAACCATACCTGAAGCATGGTGGCGAATCTGGTTGCCACTGTCCCAAAATCGACATATCTCTGGGCTTTCGGGCCCCTCTCGACAGAGGGCATTAAGAGTGTGAGGATGTCTTAATTTGCTAGACATCTGGTCCCAACGAAGGTTGTTTGTCCACCTGCTTTGACCACATTCACTCGGTGACATCTGCACCACTATACCTTGATGTCATACTTCTTCAATATAACTCCGAGTGTTACCGTAACACCAATGCAATTTTACCATTATACCACAGCCAGTACGCAACCATTAACCACTCTCTACCAAACCTACCCTTTCCCTCCGGCGCAGTACTACACCCTGTAGTTCTGGCATTGTTTGTAACTACCTAATACCACTACCATCACCCCTTACACTCCATAGTGAGCTCCGGCGTTGTACCCATGTTCACTGGCAACCCTACCACATACGTACAACACCCACGGGGACCCAACCAGTCATGACCAGCCTAACATGCCACACCTTACTGATACCCGTTGCAATACGGATGTGTTCACCAACACAAATAATCCCTGACCATGCCCATGCAGGTCATCCGGATTGGGGAGCCGTCACACACGCACCACGACGCCTCCCCCACACTAACGGGAAGACTACCATGCCCATTCCCGCAGCGCAACCCCAAATAGATAACCATACCTGAAGCATGGTGGCGAATCTGGTTGCCACTGTCCCAAAATCGACATATCTCTGGGCTTTCGGGCCCCTCTCGACAGAGGGCATTAAGAGTGTGAGGATGTCTTAATTTGCTAGACATCTGGTCCCAACGAAGGTTGTTTGTCCACCTGCTTTGACCACATTCACTCGGTGACATCTGCACCACTATACCTTGATGTCATACTTCTTCAATATAACTCCGAGTGTTACCGTAACACCAATGCAATTTTACCATTATACCACAGCCAGTACGCAACCATTAACCACTCTCTACCAAACCTACCCTTTCCCTCCGGCGCAGTACTACACCCTGTAGTTCTGGCATTGTTTGTAACTACCTAATACCACTACCATCACCCCTTACACTCCATAGTGAGCTCCGGCGTTGTACCCATGTTCACTGGCAACCCTACCACATACGTACAACACCCACGGGGACCCAACCAGTCATGACCAGCCTAACATGCCACACCTTACTGATACCCGTTGCAATACGGATGTGTTCACCAACACAAATAATCCCTGACCATGCCCATGCAGGTCATCCGGATTGGGGAGCCGTCACACACGCACCACGACGCCTCCCCCACACTAACGGGAAGACTACCATGCCCATTCCCGCAGCGCAACCCCAAATAGATAACCATACCTGAAGCATGGTGGCGAATCTGGTTGCCACTGTCCCAAAATCGACATATCTCTGGGCTTTCGGGCCCCTCTCGACAGAGGGCATTAAGAGTGTGAGGATGTCTTAATTTGCTAGACATCTGGTCCCAACGAAGGTTGTTTGTCCACCTGCTTTGACCACATTCACTCGGTGACATCTGCACCACTATACCTTGATGTCATACTTCTTCAATATAACTCCGAGTGTTACCGTAACACCAATGCAATTTTACCATTATACCACAGCCAGTACGCAACCATTAACCACTCTCTACCAAACCTACCCTTTCCCTCCGGCGCAGTACTACACCCTGTAGTTCTGGCATTGTTTGTAACTACCTAATACCACTACCATCACCCCTTACACTCCATAGTGAGCTCCGGCGTTGTACCCATGTTCACTGGCAACCCTACCACATACGTACAACACCCACGGGGACCCAACCAGTCATGACCAGCCTAACATGCCACACCTTACTGATACCCGTTGCAATACGGATGTGTTCACCAACACAAATAATCCCTGACCATGCCCATGCAGGTCATCCGGATTGGGGAGCCGTCACACACGCACCACGACGCCTCCCCCACACTAACGGGAAGACTACCATGCCCATTCCCGCAGCGCAACCCCAAATAGATAACCATACCTGAAGCATGGTGGCGAATCTGGTTGCCACTGTCCCAAAATCGACATATCTCTGGGCTTTCGGGCCCCTCTCGACAGAGGGCATTAAGAGTGTGAGGATGTCTTAATTTGCTAGACATCTGGTCCCAACGAAGGTTGTTTGTCCACCTGCTTTGACCACATTCACTCGGTGACATCTGCACCACTATACCTTGATGTCATACTTCTTCAATATAACTCCGAGTGTTACCGTAACACCAATGCAATTTTACCATTATACCACAGCCAGTACGCAACCATTAACCACTCTCTACCAAACCTACCCTTTCCCTCCGGCGCAGTACTACACCCTGTAGTTCTGGCATTGTTTGTAACTACCTAATACCACTACCATCACCCCTTACACTCCATAGTGAGCTCCGGCGTTGTACCCATGTTCACTGGCAACCCTACCACATACGTACAACACCCACGGGGACCCAACCAGTCATGACCAGCCTAACATGCCACACCTTACTGATACCCGTTGCAATACGGATGTGTTCACCAACACAAATAATCCCTGACCATGCCCATGCAGGTCATCCGGATTGGGGAGCCGTCACACACGCACCACGACGCCTCCCCCACACTAACGGGAAGACTACCATGCCCATTCCCGCAGCGCAACCCCAAATAGATAACCATACCTGAAGCATGGTGGCGAATCTGGTTGCCACTGTCCCAAAATCGACATATCTCTGGGCTTTCGGGCCCCTCTCGACAGAGGGCATTAAGAGTGTGAGGATGTCTTAATTTGCTAGACATCTGGTCCCAACGAAGGTTGTTTGTCCACCTGCTTTGACCACATTCACTCGGTGACATCTGCACCACTATACCTTGATGTCATACTTCTTCAATATAACTCCGAGTGTTACCGTAACACCAATGCAATTTTACCATTATACCACAGCCAGTACGCAACCATTAACCACTCTCTACCAAACCTACCCTTTCCCTCCGGCGCAGTACTACACCCTGTAGTTCTGGCATTGTTTGTAACTACCTAATACCACTACCATCACCCCTTACACTCCATAGTGAGCTCCGGCGTTGTACCCATGTTCACTGGCAACCCTACCACATACGTACAACACCCACGGGGACCCAACCAGTCATGACCAGCCTAACATGCCACACCTTACTGATACCCGTTGCAATACGGATGTGTTCACCAACACAAATAATCCCTGACCATGCCCATGCAGGTCATCCGGATTGGGGAGCCGTCACACACGCACCACGACGCCTCCCCCACACTAACGGGAAGACTACCATGCCCATTCCCGCAGCGCAACCCCAAATAGATAACCATACCTGAAGCATGGTGGCGAATCTGGTTGCCACTGTCCCAAAATCGACATATCTCTGGGCTTTCGGGCCCCTCTCGACAGAGGGCATTAAGAGTGTGAGGATGTCTTAATTTGCTAGACATCTGGTCCCAACGAAGGTTGTTTGTCCACCTGCTTTGACCACATTCACTCGGTGACATCTGCACCACTATACCTTGATGTCATACTTCTTCAATATAACTCCGAGTGTTACCGTAACACCAATGCAATTTTACCATTATACCACAGCCAGTACGCAACCATTAACCACTCTCTACCAAACCTACCCTTTCCCTCCGGCGCAGTACTACACCCTGTAGTTCTGGCATTGTTTGTAACTACCTAATACCACTACCATCACCCCTTACACTCCATAGTGAGCTCCGGCGTTGTACCCATGTTCACTGGCAACCCTACCACATACGTACAACACCCACGGGGACCCAACCAGTCATGACCAGCCTAACATGCCACACCTTACTGATACCCGTTGCAATACGGATGTGTTCACCAACACAAATAATCCCTGACCATGCCCATGCAGGTCATCCGGATTGGGGAGCCGTCACACACGCACCACGACGCCTCCCCCACACTAACGGGAAGACTACCATGCCCATTCCCGCAGCGCAACCCCAAATAGATAACCATACCTGAAGCATGGTGGCGAATCTGGTTGCCACTGTCCCAAAATCGACATATCTCTGGGCTTTCGGGCCCCTCTCGACAGAGGGCATTAAGAGTGTGAGGATGTCTTAATTTGCTAGACATCTGGTCCCAACGAAGGTTGTTTGTCCACCTGCTTTGACCACATTCACTCGGTGACATCTGCACCACTATACCTTGATGTCATACTTCTTCAATATAACTCCGAGTGTTACCGTAACACCAATGCAATTTTACCATTATACCACAGCCAGTACGCAACCATTAACCACTCTCTACCAAACCTACCCTTTCCCTCCGGCGCAGTACTACACCCTGTAGTTCTGGCATTGTTTGTAACTACCTAATACCACTACCATCACCCCTTACACTCCATAGTGAGCTCCGGCGTTGTACCCATGTTCACTGGCAACCCTACCACATACGTACAACACCCACGGGGACCCAACCAGTCATGACCAGCCTAACATGCCACACCTTACTGATACCCGTTGCAATACGGATGTGTTCACCAACACAAATAATCCCTGACCATGCCCATGCAGGTCATCCGGATTGGGGAGCCGTCACACACGCACCACGACGCCTCCCCCACACTAACGGGAAGACTACCATGCCCATTCCCGCAGCGCAACCCCAAATAGATAACCATACCTGAAGCATGGTGGCGAATCTGGTTGCCACTGTCCCAAAATCGACATATCTCTGGGCTTTCGGGCCCCTCTCGACAGAGGGCATTAAGAGTGTGAGGATGTCTTAATTTGCTAGACATCTGGTCCCAACGAAGGTTGTTTGTCCACCTGCTTTGACCACATTCACTCGGTGACATCTGCACCACTATACCTTGATGTCATACTTCTTCAATATAACTCCGAGTGTTACCGTAACACCAATGCAATTTTACCATTATACCACAGCCAGTACGCAACCATTAACCACTCTCTACCAAACCTACCCTTTCCCTCCGGCGCAGTACTACACCCTGTAGTTCTGGCATTGTTTGTAACTACCTAATACCACTACCATCACCCCTTACACTCCATAGTGAGCTCCGGCGTTGTACCCATGTTCACTGGCAACCCTACCACATACGTACAACACCCACGGGGACCCAACCAGTCATGACCAGCCTAACATGCCACACCTTACTGATACCCGTTGCAATACGGATGTGTTCACCAACACAAATAATCCCTGACCATGCCCATGCAGGTCATCCGGATTGGGGAGCCGTCACACACGCACCACGACGCCTCCCCCACACTAACGGGAAGACTACCATGCCCATTCCCGCAGCGCAACCCCAAATAGATAACCATACCTGAAGCATGGTGGCGAATCTGGTTGCCACTGTCCCAAAATCGACATATCTCTGGGCTTTCGGGCCCCTCTCGACAGAGGGCATTAAGAGTGTGAGGATGTCTTAATTTGCTAGACATCTGGTCCCAACGAAGGTTGTTTGTCCACCTGCTTTGACCACATTCACTCGGTGACATCTGCACCACTATACCTTGATGTCATACTTCTTCAATATAACTCCGAGTGTTACCGTAACACCAATGCAATTTTACCATTATACCACAGCCAGTACGCAACCATTAACCACTCTCTACCAAACCTACCCTTTCCCTCCGGCGCAGTACTACACCCTGTAGTTCTGGCATTGTTTGTAACTACCTAATACCACTACCATCACCCCTTACACTCCATAGTGAGCTCCGGCGTTGTACCCATGTTCACTGGCAACCCTACCACATACGTACAACACCCACGGGGACCCAACCAGTCATGACCAGCCTAACATGCCACACCTTACTGATACCCGTTGCAATACGGATGTGTTCACCAACACAAATAATCCCTGACCATGCCCATGCAGGTCATCCGGATTGGGGAGCCGTCACACACGCACCACGACGCCTCCCCCACACTAACGGGAAGACTACCATGCCCATTCCCGCAGCGCAACCCCAAATAGATAACCATACCTGAAGCATGGTGGCGAATCTGGTTGCCACTGTCCCAAAATCGACATATCTCTGGGCTTTCGGGCCCCTCTCGACAGAGGGCATTAAGAGTGTGAGGATGTCTTAATTTGCTAGACATCTGGTCCCAACGAAGATTGTTTGTCCACCTGCTTTGACCACATTCACTCGGTGACATCTGCACCACTATACCTTGATGTCATACTTCTTCAATATAACTCCGAGTGTTACCGTAACACCAATGCAATTTTACCATTATACCACAGCCAGTACGCAACCATTAACCACTCTCTACCAAACCTACCCTTTCCCTCCGGCGCAGTACTACACCCTGTAGTTCTGGCATTGTTTGTAACTACCTAATACCACTACCATCACCCCTTACACTCCATAGTGAGCTCCGGCGTTGTACCCATGTTCACTGGCAACCCTACCACATACGTACAACACCCACGGGGACCCAACCAGTCATGACCAGCCTAACATGCCACACCTTACTGATACCCGTTGCAATACGGATGTGTTCACCAACACAAATAATCCCTGACCATGCCCATGCAGGTCATCCGGATTGGGGAGCCGTCACACACGCACCACGACGCCTCCCCCACACTAACGGGAAGACTACCATGCCCATTCCCGCAGCGCAACCCCAAATAGATAACCATACCTGAAGCATGGTGGCGAATCTGGTTGCCACTGTCCCAAAATCGACATATCTCTGGGCTTTCGGGCCCCTCTCGACAGAGGGCATTAAGAGTGTGAGGATGTCTTAATTTGCTAGACATCTGGTCCCAACGAAGGTTGTTTGTCCACCTGCTTTGACCACATTCACTCGGTGACATCTGCACCACTATACCTTGATGTCATACTTCTTCAATATAACTCCGAGTGTTACCGTAACACCAATGCAATTTTACCATTATACCACAGCCAGTACGCAACCATTAACCACTCTCTACCAAACCTACCCTTTCCCTCCGGCGCAGTACTACACCCTGTAGTTCTGGCATTGTTTGTAACTACCTAATACCACTACCATCACCCCTTACACTCCATAGTGAGCTCCGGCGTTGTACCCATGTTCACTGGCAACCCTACCACATACGTACAACACCCACGGGGACCCAACCAGTCATGACCAGCCTAACATGCCACACCTTACTGATACCCGTTGCAATACGGATGTGTTCACCAACACAAATAATCCCTGACCATGCCCATGCAGGTCATCCGGATTGGGGAGCCGTCACACACGCACCACGACGCCTCCCCCACACTAACGGGAAGACTACCATGCCCATTCCCGCAGCGCAACCCCAAATAGATAACCATACCTGAAGCATGGTGGCGAATCTGGTTGCCACTGTCCCAAAATCGACATATCTCTGGGCTTTCGGGCCCCTCTCGACAGAGGGCATTAAGAGTGTGAGGATGTCTTAATTTGCTAGACATCTGGTCCCAACGAAGGTTGTTTGTCCACCTGCTTTGACCACATTCACTCGGTGACATCTGCACCACTATACCTTGATGTCATACTTCTTCAATATAACTCCGAGTGTTACCGTAACACCAATGCAATTTTACCATTATACCACAGCCAGTACGCAACCATTAACCACTCTCTACCAAACCTACCCTTTCCCTCCGTCGCAGTACTACACCCTGTAGTTCTGGCATTGTTTGTAACTACCTAATACCACTACCATCACCCCTTACACTCCATAGTGAGCTCCGGCGTTGTACCCATGTTCACTGGCAACCCTACCACATACGTACAACACCCACGGGGACCCAACCAGTCATGACCAGCCTAACATGCCACACCTTACTGATACCCGTTGCAATACGGATGTGTTCACCAACACAAATAATCCCTGACCATGCCCATGCAGGTCATCCGGATTGGGGAGCCGTCACACACGCACCACGACGCCTCCCCCACACTAACGGGAAGACTACCATGCCCATTCCCGCAGCGCAACCCCAAATAGATAACCATACCTGAAGCATGGTGGCGAATCTGGTTGCCACTGTCCCAAAATCGACATATCTCTGGGCTTTCGGGCCCCTCTCGACAGAGGGCATTAAGAGTGTGAGGATGTCTTAATTTGCTAGACATCTGGTCCCAACGAAGGTTGTTTGTCCACCTGCTTTGACCACATTCACTCGGTGACATCTGCACCACTATACCTTGATGTCATACTTCTTCAATATAACTCCGAGTGTTACCGTAACACCAATGCAATTTTACCATTATACCACAGCCAGTACGCAACCATTAACCACTCTCTACCAAACCTACCCTTTCCCTCCGGCGCAGTACTACACCCTGTAGTTCTGGCATTGTTTGTAACTACCTAATACCACTACCATCACCCCTTACACTCCATAGTGAGCTCCGGCGTTGTACCCATGTTCACTGGCAACCCTACCACATACGTACAACACCCACGGGGACCCAACCAGTCATGACCAGCCTAACATGCCACACCTTACTGATACCCGTTGCAATACGGATGTGTTCACCAACACAAATAATCCCTGACCATGCCCATGCAGGTCATCCGGATTGGGGAGCCGTCACACACGCACCACGACGCCTCCCCCACACTAACGGGAAGACTACCATGCCCATTCCCGCAGCGCAACCCCAAATAGATAACCATACCTGAAGCATGGTGGCGAATCTGGTTGCCACTGTCCCAAAATCGACATATCTCTGGGCTTTCGGGCCCCTCTCGACAGAGGGCATTAAGAGTGTGAGGATGTCTTAATTTGCTAGACATCTGGTCCCAACGAAGGTTGTTTGTCCACCTGCTTTGACCACATTCACTCGGTGACATCTGCACCACTATACCTTGATGTCATACTTCTTCAATATAACTCCGAGTGTTACCGTAACACCAATGCAATTTTACCATTATACCACAGCCAGTACGCAACCATTAACCACTCTCTACCAAACCTACCCTTTCCCTCCGGCGCAGTACTACACCCTGTAGTTCTGGCATTGTTTGTAACTACCTAATACCACTACCATCACCCCTTACACTCCATAGTGAGCTCCGGCGTTGTACCCATGTTCACTGGCAACCCTACCACATACGTACAACACCCACGGGGACCCAACCAGTCATGACCAGCCTAACATGCCACACCTTACTGATACCCGTTGCAATACGGATGTGTTCACCAACACAAATAATCCCTGACCATGCCCATGCAGGTCATCCGGATTGGGGAGCCGTCACACACGCACCACGACGCCTCCCCCACACTAACGGGAAGACTACCATGCCCATTCCCGCAGCGCAACCCCAAATAGATAACCATACCTGAAGCATGGTGGCGAATCTGGTTGCCACTGTCCCAAAATCGACATATCTCTGGGCTTTCGGGCCCCTCTCGACAGAGGGCATTAAGAGTGTGAGGATGTCTTAATTTGCTAGACATCTGGTCCCAACGAAGGTTGTTTGTCCACCTGCTTTGACCACATTCACTCGGTGACATCTGCACCACTATACCTTGATGTCATACTTCTTCAATATAACTCCGAGTGTTACCGTAACACCAATGCAATTTTACCATTATACCACAGCCAGTACGCAACCATTAACCACTCTCTACCAAACCTACCCTTTCCCTCCGGCGCAGTACTACACCCTGTAGTTCTGGCATTGTTTGTAACTACCTAATACCACTACCATCACCCCTTACACTCCATAGTGAGCTCCGGCGTTGTACCCATGTTCACTGGCAACCCTACCACATACGTACAACACCCACGGGGACCCAACCAGTCATGACCAGCCTAACATGCCACACCTTACTGATACCCGTTGCAATACGGATGTGTTCACCAACACAAATAATCCCTGACCATGCCCATGCAGGTCATCCGGATTGGGGAGCCGTCACACACGCACCACGACGCCTCCCCCACACTAACGGGAAGACTACCATGCCCATTCCCGCAGCGCAACCCCAAATAGATAACCATACCTGAAGCATGGTGGCGAATCTGGTTGCCACTGTCCCAAAATCGACATATCTCTGGGCTTTCGGGCCCCTCTCGACAGAGGGCATTAAGAGTGTGAGGATGTCTTAATTTGCTAGACATCTGGTCCCAACGAAGGTTGTTTGTCCACCTGCTTTGACCACATTCACTCGGTGACATCTGCACCACTATACCTTGATGTCATACTTCTTCAATATAACTCCGAGTGTTACCGTAACACCAATGCAATTTTACCATTATACCACAGCCAGTACGCAACCATTAACCACTCTCTACCAAACCTACCCTTTCCCTCCGGCGCAGTACTACACCCTGTAGTTCTGGCATTGTTTGTAACTACCTAATACCACTACCATCACCCCTTACACTCCATAGTGAGCTCCGGCGTTGTACCCATGTTCACTGGCAACCCTACCACATACGTACAACACCCACGGGGACCCAACCAGTCATGACCAGCCTAACATGCCACACCTTACTGATACCCGTTGCAATACGGATGTGTTCACCAACACAAATAATCCCTGACCATGCCCATGCAGGTCATCCGGATTGGGGAGCCGTCACACACGCACCACGACGCCTCCCCCACACTAACGGGAAGACTACCATGCCCATTCCCGCAGCGCAACCCCAAATAGATAACCATACCTGAAGCATGGTGGCGAATCTGGTTGCCACTGTCCCAAAATCGACATATCTCTGGGCTTTCGGGCCCCTCTCGACAGAGGGCATTAAGAGTGTGAGGATGTCTTAATTTGCTAGACATCTGGTCCCAACGAAGGTTGTTTGTCCACCTGCTTTGACCACATTCACTCGGTGACATCTGCACCACTATACCTTGATGTCATACTTCTTCAATATAACTCCGAGTGTTACCGTAACACCAATGCAATTTTACCATTATACCACAGCCAGTACGCAACCATTAACCACTCTCTACCAAACCTACCCTTTCCCTCCGGCGCAGTACTACACCCTGTAGTTCTGGCATTGTTTGTAACTACCTAATACCACTACCATCACCCCTTACACTCCATAGTGAGCTCCGGCGTTGTACCCATGTTCACTGGCAACCCTACCACATACGTACAACACCCACGGGGACCCAACCAGTCATGACCAGCCTAACATGCCACACCTTACTGATACCCGTTGCAATACGGATGTGTTCACCAACACAAATAATCCCTGACCATGCCCATGCAGGTCATCCGGATTGGGGAGCCGTCACACACGCACCACGACGCCTCCCCCACACTAACGGGAAGACTACCATGCCCATTCCCGCAGCGCAACCCCAAATAGATAACCATACCTGAAGCATGGTGGCGAATCTGGTTGCCACTGTCCCAAAATCGACATATCTCTGGGCTTTCGGGCCCCTCTCGACAGAGGGCATTAAGAGTGTGAGGATGTCTTAATTTGCTAGACATCTGGTCCCAACGAAGGTTGTTTGTCCACCTGCTTTGACCACATTCACTCGGTGACATCTGCACCACTATACCTTGATGTCATACTTCTTCAATATAACTCCGAGTGTTACCGTAACACCAATGCAATTTTACCATTATACCACAGCCAGTACGCAACCATTAACCACTCTCTACCAAACCTACCCTTTCCCTCCGGCGCAGTACTACACCCTGTAGTTCTGGCATTGTTTGTAACTACCTAATACCACTACCATCACCCCTTACACTCCATAGTGAGCTCCGGCGTTGTACCCATGTTCACTGGCAACCCTACCACATACGTACAACACCCACGGGGACCCAACCAGTCATGACCAGCCTAACATGCCACACCTTACTGATACCCGTTGCAATACGGATGTGTTCACCAACACAAATAATCCCTGACCATGCCCATGCAGGTCATCCGGATTGGGGAGCCGTCACACACGCACCACGACGCCTCCCCCACACTAACGGGAAGACTACCATGCCCATTCCCGCAGCGCAACCCCAAATAGATAACCATACCTGAAGCATGGTGGCGAATCTGGTTGCCACTGTCCCAAAATCGACATATCTCTGGGCTTTCGGGCCCCTCTCGACAGAGGGCATTAAGAGTGTGAGGATGTCTTAATTTGCTAGACATCTGGTCCCAACGAAGGTTGTTTGTCCACCTGCTTTGACCACATTCACTCGGTGACATCTGCACCACTATACCTTGATGTCATACTTCTTCAATATAACTCCGAGTGTTACCGTAACACCAATGCAATTTTACCATTATACCACAGCCAGTACGCAACCATTAACCACTCTCTACCAAACCTACCCTTTCCCTCCGGCGCAGTACTACACCCTGTAGTTCTGGCATTGTTTGTAACTACCTAATACCACTACCATCACCCCTTACACTCCATAGTGAGCTCCGGCGTTGTACCCATGTTCACTGGCAACCCTACCACATACGTACAACACCCACGGGGACCCAACCAGTCATGACCAGCCTAACATGCCACACCTTACTGATACCCGTTGCAATACGGATGTGTTCACCAACACAAATAATCCCTGACCATGCCCATGCAGGTCATCCGGATTGGGGAGCCGTCACACACGCACCACGACGCCTCCCCCACACTAACGGGAAGACTACCATGCCCATTCCCGCAGCGCAACCCCAAATAGATAACCATACCTGAAGCATGGTGGCGAATCTGGTTGCCACTGTCCCAAAATCGACATATCTCTGGGCTTTCGGGCCCCTCTCGACAGAGGGCATTAAGAGTGTGAGGATGTCTTAATTTGCTAGACATCTGGTCCCAACGAAGGTTGTTTGTCCACCTGCTTTGACCACATTCACTCGGTGACATCTGCACCACTATACCTTGATGTCATACTTCTTCAATATAACTCCGAGTGTTACCGTAACACCAATGCAATTTTACCATTATACCACAGCCAGTACGCAACCATTAACCACTCTCTACCAAACCTACCCTTTCCCTCCGGCGCAGTACTACACCCTGTAGTTCTGGCATTGTTTGTAACTACCTAATACCACTACCATCACCCCTTACACTCCATAGTGAGCTCCGGCGTTGTACCCATGTTCACTGGCAACCCTACCACATACGTACAACACCCACGGGGACCCAACCAGTCATGACCAGCCTAACATGCCACACCTTACTGATACCCGTTGCAATACGGATGTGTTCACCAACACAAATAATCCCTGACCATGCCCATGCAGGTCATCCGGATTGGGGAGCCGTCACACACGCACCACGACGCCTCCCCCACACTAACGGGAAGACTACCATGCCCATTCCCGCAGCGCAACCCCAAATAGATAACCATACCTGAAGCATGGTGGCGAATCTGGTTGCCACTGTCCCAAAATCGACATATCTCTGGGCTTTCGGGCCCCTCTCGACAGAGGGCATTAAGAGTGTGAGGATGTCTTAATTTGCTAGACATCTGGTCCCAACGAAGGTTGTTTGTCCACCTGCTTTGACCACATTCACTCGGTGACATCTGCACCACTATACCTTGATGTCATACTTCTTCAATATAACTCCGAGTGTTACCGTAACACCAATGCAATTTTACCATTATACCACAGCCAGTACGCAACCATTAACCACTCTCTACCAAACCTACCCTTTCCCTCCGGCGCAGTACTACACCCTGTAGTTCTGGCATTGTTTGTAACTACCTAATACCACTACCATCACCCCTTACACTCCATAGTGAGCTCCGGCGTTGTACCCATGTTCACTGGCAACCCTACCACATACGTACAACACCCACGGGGACCCAACCAGTCATGACCAGCCTAACATGCCACACCTTACTGATACCCGTTGCAATACGGATGTGTTCACCAACACAAATAATCCCTGACCATGCCCATGCAGGTCATCCGGATTGGGGAGCCGTCACACACGCACCACGACGCCTCCCCCACACTAACGGGAAGACTACCATGCCCATTCCCGCAGCGCAACCCCAAATAGATAACCATACCTGAAGCATGGTGGCGAATCTGGTTGCCACTGTCCCAAAATCGACATATCTCTGGGCTTTCGGGCCCCTCTCGACAGAGGGCATTAAGAGTGTGAGGATGTCTTAATTTGCTAGACATCTGGTCCCAACGAAGGTTGTTTGTCCACCTGCTTTGACCACATTCACTCGGTGACATCTGCACCACTATACCTTGATGTCATACTTCTTCAATATAACTCCGAGTGTTACCGTAACACCAATGCAATTTTACCATTATACCACAGCCAGTACGCAACCATTAACCACTCTCTACCAAACCTACCCTTTCCCTCCGGCGCAGTACTACACCCTGTAGTTCTGGCATTGTTTGTAACTACCTAATACCACTACCATCACCCCTTACACTCCATAGTGAGCTCCGGCGTTGTACCCATGTTCACTGGCAACCCTACCACATACGTACAACACCCACGGGGACCCAACCAGTCATGACCAGCCTAACATGCCACACCTTACTGATACCCGTTGCAATACGGATGTGTTCACCAACACAAATAATCCCTGACCATGCCCATGCAGGTCATCCGGATTGGGGAGCCGTCACACACGCACCACGACGCCTCCCCCACACTAACGGGAAGACTACCATGCCCATTCCCGCAGCGCAACCCCAAATAGATAACCATACCTGAAGCATGGTGGCGAATCTGGTTGCCACTGTCCCAAAATCGACATATCTCTGGGCTTTCGGGCCCCTCTCGACAGAGGGCATTAAGAGTGTGAGGATGTCTTAATTTGCTAGACATCTGGTCCCAACGAAGGTTGTTTGTCCACCTGCTTTGACCACATTCACTCGGTGACATCTGCACCACTATACCTTGATGTCATACTTCTTCAATATAACTCCGAGTGTTACCGTAACACCAATGCAATTTTACCATTATACCACAGCCAGTACGCAACCATTAACCACTCTCTACCAAACCTACCCTTTCCCTCCGGCGCAGTACTACACCCTGTAGTTCTGGCATTGTTTGTAACTACCTAATACCACTACCATCACCCCTTACACTCCATAGTGAGCTCCGGCGTTGTACCCATGTTCACTGGCAACCCTACCACATACGTACAACACCCGCGGGGACCCAACCAGTCATGACCAGCCTAACATGCCACACCTTACTGATACCCGTTGCAATACGGATGTGTTCACCAACACAAATAATCCCTGACCATGCCCATGCAGGTCATCCGGATTGGGGAGCCGTCACACACGCACCACGACGCCTCCCCCACACTAACGGGAAGACTACCATGCCCATTCCCGCAGCGCAACCCCAAATAGATAACCATACCTGAAGCATGGTGGCGAATCTGGTTGCCACTGTCCCAAAATCGACATATCTCTGGGCTTTCGGGCCCCTCTCGACAGAGGGCATTAAGAGTGTGAGGATGTCTTAATTTGCTAGACATCTGGTCCCAACGAAGGTTGTTTGTCCACCTGCTTTGACCACATTCACTCGGTGACATCTGCACCACTATACCTTGATGTCATACTTCTTCAATATAACTCCGAGTGTTACCGTAACACCAATGCAATTTTACCATTATACCACAGCCAGTACGCAACCATTAACCACTCTCTACCAAACCTACCCTTTCCCTCCGGCGCAGTACTACACCCTGTAGTTCTGGCATTGTTTGTAACTACCTAATACCACTACCATCACCCCTTACACTCCATAGTGAGCTCCGGCGTTGTACCCATGTTCACTGGCAACCCTACCACATACGTACAACACCCGCGGGGACCCAACCAGTCATGACCAGCCTAACATGCCACACCTTACTGATACCCGTTGCAATACGGATGTGTTCACCAACACAAATAATCCCTGACCATGCCCATGCAGGTCATCCGGATTGGGGAGCCGTCACACACGCACCACGACGCCTCCCCCACACTAACGGGAAGACTACCATGCCCATTCCCGCAGCGCAACCCCAAATAGATAACCATACCTGAAGCATGGTGGCGAATCTGGTTGCCACTGTCCCAAAATCGACATATCTCTGGGCTTTCGGGCCCCTCTCGACAGAGGGCATTAAGAGTGTGAGGATGTCTTAATTTGCTAGACATCTGGTCCCAACGAAGGTTGTTTGTCCACCTGCTTTGACCACATTCACTCGGTGACATCTGCACCACTATACCTTGATGTCATACTTCTTCAATATAACTCCGAGTGTTACCGTAACACCAATGCAATTTTACCATTATACCACAGCCAGTACGCAACCATTAACCACTCTCTACCAAACCTACCCTTTCCCTCCGGCGCAGTACTACACCCTGTAGTTCTGGCATTGTTTGTAACTACCTAATACCACTACCATCACCCCTTACACTCCATAGTGAGCTCCGGCGTTGTACCCATGTTCACTGGCAACCCTACCACATACGTACAACACCCACGGGGACCCAACCAGTCATGACCAGCCTAACATGCCACACCTTACTGATACCCGTTGCAATACGGATGTGTTCACCAACACAAATAATCCCTGACCATGCCCATGCAGGTCATCCGGATTGGGGAGCCGTCACACACGCACCACGACGCCTCCCCCACACTAACGGGAAGACTACCATGCCCATTCCCGCAGCGCAACCCCAAATAGATAACCATACCTGAAGCATGGTGGCGAATCTGGTTGCCACTGTCCCAAAATCGACATATCTCTGGGCTTTCGGGCCCCTCTCGACAGAGGGCATTAAGAGTGTGAGGATGTCTTAATTTGCTAGACATCTGGTCCCAACGAAGGTTGTTTGTCCACCTGCTTTGACCACATTCACTCGGTGACATCTGCACCACTATACCTTGATGTCATACTTCTTCAATATAACTCCGAGTGTTACCGTAACACCAATGCAATTTTACCATTATACCACAGCCAGTACGCAACCATTAACCACTCTCTACCAAACCTACCCTTTCCCTCCGGCGCAGTACTACACCCTGTAGTTCTGGCATTGTTTGTAACTACCTAATACCACTACCATCACCCCTTACACTCCATAGTGAGCTCCGGCGTTGTACCCATGTTCACTGGCAACCCTACCACATACGTACAACACCCACGGGGACCCAACCAGTCATGACCAGCCTAACATGCCACACCTTACTGATACCCGTTGCAATACGGATGTGTTCACCAACACAAATAATCCCTGACCATGCCCATGCAGGTCATCCGGATTGGGGAGCCGTCACACACGCACCACGACGCCTCCCCCACACTAACGGGAAGACTACCATGCCCATTCCCGCAGCGCAACCCCAAATAGATAACCATACCTGAAGCATGGTGGCGAATCTGGTTGCCACTGTCCCAAAATCGACATATCTCTGGGCTTTCGGGCCCCTCTCGACAGAGGGCATTAAGAGTGTGAGGATGTCTTAATTTGCTAGACATCTGGTCCCAACGAAGGTTGTTTGTCCACCTGCTTTGACCACATTCACTCGGTGACATCTGCACCACTATACCTTGATGCCATACTTCTTCAATATAACTCCGAGTGTTACCGTAACACCAATGCAATTTTACCATTATACCACAGCCAGTACGCAACCATTAACCACTCTCTACCAAACCTACCCTTTCCCTCCGGCGCAGTACTACACCCTGTAGTTCTGGCATTGTTTGTAACTACCTAATACCACTACCATCACCCCTTACACTCCATAGTGAGCTCCGGCGTTGTACCCATGTTCACTGGCAACCCTACCACATACGTACAACACCCACGGGGACCCAACCAGTCATGACCAGCCTAACATGCCACACCTTACTGATACCCGTTGCAATACGGATGTGTTCACCAACACAAATAATCCCTGACCATGCCCATGCAGGTCATCCGGATTGGGGAGCCGTCACACACGCACCACGACGCCTCCCCCACACTAACGGGAAGACTACCATGCCCATTCCCGCAGCGCAACCCCAAATAGATAACCATACCTGAAGCATGGTGGCGAATCTGGTTGCCACTGTCCCAAAATCGACATATCTCTGGGCTTTCGGGCCCCTCTCGACAGAGGGCATTAAGAGTGTGAGGATGTCTTAATTTGCTAGACATCTGGTCCCAACGAAGGTTGTTTGTCCACCTGCTTTGACCACATTCACTCGGTGACATCTGCACCACTATACCTTGATGTCATACTTCTTCAATATAACTCCGAGTGTTACCGTAACACCAATGCAATTTTACCATTATACCACAGCCAGTACGCAACCATTAACCACTCTCTACCAAACCTACCCTTTCCCTCCGGCGCAGTACTACACCCTGTAGTTCTGGCATTGTTTGTAACTACCTAATACCACTACCATCACCCCTTACACTCCATAGTGAGCTCCGGCGTTGTACCCATGTTCACTGGCAACCCTACCACATACGTACAACACCCACGGGGACCCAACCAGTCATGACCAGCCTAACATGCCACACCTTACTGATACCCGTTGCAATACGGATGTGTTCACCAACACAAATAATCCCTGACCATGCCCATGCAGGTCATCCGGATTGGGGAGCCGTCACACACGCACCACGACGCCTCCCCCACACTAACGGGAAGACTACCATGCCCATTCCCGCAGCGCAACCCCAAATAGATAACCATACCTGAAGCATGGTGGCGAATCTGGTTGCCACTGTCCCAAAATCGACATATCTCTGGGCTTTCGGGCCCCTCTCGACAGAGGGCATTAAGAGTGTGAGGATGTCTTAATTTGCTAGACATCTGGTCCCAACGAAGGTTGTTTGTCCACCTGCTTTGACCACATTCACTCGGTGACATCTGCACCACTATACCTTGATGTCATACTTCTTCAATATAACTCCGAGTGTTACCGTAACACCAATGCAATTTTACCATTATACCACAGCCAGTACGCAACCATTAACCACTCTCTACCAAACCTACCCTTTCCCTCCGGCGCAGTACTACACCCTGTAGTTCTGGCATTGTTTGTAACTACCTAATACCACTACCATCACCCCTTACACTCCATAGTGAGCTCCGGCGTTGTACCCATGTTCACTGGCAACCCTACCACATACGTACAACACCCACGGGGACCCAACCAGTCATGACCAGCCTAACATGCCACACCTTACTGATACCCGTTGCAATACGGATGTGTTCACCAACACAAATAATCCCTGACCATGCCCATGCAGGTCATCCGGATTGGGGAGCCGTCACACACGCACCACGACGCCTCCCCCACACTAACGGGAAGACTACCATGCCCATTCCCGCAGCGCAACCCCAAATAGATAACCATACCTGAAGCATGGTGGCGAATCTGGTTGCCACTGTCCCAAAATCGACATATCTCTGGGCTTTCGGGCCCCTCTCGACAGAGGGCATTAAGAGTGTGAGGATGTCTTAATTTGCTAGACATCTGGTCCCAACGAAGGTTGTTTGTCCACCTGCTTTGACCACATTCACTCGGTGACATCTGCACCACTATACCTTGATGTCATACTTCTTCAATATAACTCCGAGTGTTACCGTAACACCAATGCAATTTTACCATTATACCACAGCCAGTACGCAACCATTAACCACTCTCTACCAAACCTACCCTTTCCCTCCGGCGCAGTACTACACCCTGTAGTTCTGGCATTGTTTGTAACTACCTAATACCACTACCATCACCCCTTACACTCCATAGTGAGCTCCGGCGTTGTACCCATGTTCACTGGCAACCCTACCACATACGTACAACACCCACGGGGACCCAACCAGTCATGACCAGCCTAACATGCCACACCTTACTGATACCCGTTGCAATACGGATGTGTTCACCAACACAAATAATCCCTGACCATGCCCATGCAGGTCATCCGGATTGGGGAGCCGTCACACACGCACCACGACGCCTCCCCCACACTAACGGGAAGACTACCATGCCCATTCCCGCAGCGCAACCCCAAATAGATAACCATACCTGAAGCATGGTGGCGAATCTGGTTGCCACTGTCCCAAAATCGACATATCTCTGGGCTTTCGGGCCCCTCTCGACAGAGGGCATTAAGAGTGTGAGGATGTCTTAATTTGCTAGACATCTGGTCCCAACGAAGGTTGTTTGTCCACCTGCTTTGACCACATTCACTCGGTGACATCTGCACCACTATACCTTGATGTCATACTTCTTCAATATAACTCCGAGTGTTACCGTAACACCAATGCAATTTTACCATTATACCACAGCCAGTACGCAACCATTAACCACTCTCTACCAAACCTACCCTTTCCCTCCGGCGCAGTACTACACCCTGTAGTTCTGGCATTGTTTGTAACTACCTAATACCACTACCATCACCCCTTACACTCCATAGTGAGCTCCGGCGTTGTACCCATGTTCACTGGCAACCCTACCACATACGTACAACACCCACGGGGACCCAACCAGTCATGACCAGCCTAACATGCCACACCTTACTGATACCCGTTGCAATACGGATGTGTTCACCAACACAAATAATCCCTGACCATGCCCATGCAGGTCATCCGGATTGGGGAGCCGTCACACACGCACCACGACGCCTCCCCCACACTAACGGGAAGACTACCATGCCCATTCCCGCAGCGCAACCCCAAATAGATAACCATACCTGAAGCATGGTGGCGAATCTGGTTGCCACTGTCCCAAAATCGACATATCTCTGGGCTTTCGGGCCCCTCTCGACAGAGGGCATTAAGAGTGTGAGGATGTCTTAATTTGCTAGACATCTGGTCCCAACGAAGGTTGTTTGTCCACCTGCTTTGACCACATTCACTCGGTGACATCTGCACCACTATACCTTGATGTCATACTTCTTCAATATAACTCCGAGTGTTACCGTAACACCAATGCAATTTTACCATTATACCACAGCCAGTACGCAACCATTAACCACTCTCTACCAAACCTACCCTTTCCCTCCGGCGCAGTACTACACCCTGTAGTTCTGGCATTGTTTGTAACTACCTAATACCACTACCATCACCCCTTACACTCCATAGTGAGCTCCGGCGTTGTACCCATGTTCACTGGCAACCCTACCACATACGTACAACACCCACGGGGACCCAACCAGTCATGACCAGCCTAACATGCCACACCTTACTGATACCCGTTGCAATACGGATGTGTTCACCAACACAAATAATCCCTGACCATGCCCATGCAGGTCATCCGGATTGGGGAGCCGTCACACACGCACCACGACGCCTCCCCCACACTAACGGGAAGACTACCATGCCCATTCCCGCAGCGCAACCCCAAATAGATAACCATACCTGAAGCATGGTGGCGAATCTGGTTGCCACTGTCCCAAAATCGACATATCTCTGGGCTTTCGGGCCCCTCTCGACAGAGGGCATTAAGAGTGTGAGGATGTCTTAATTTGCTAGACATCTGGTCCCAACGAAGGTTGTTTGTCCACCTGCTTTGACCACATTCACTCGGTGACATCTGCACCACTATACCTTGATGTCATACTTCTTCAATATAACTCCGAGTGTTACCGTAACACCAATGCAATTTTACCATTATACCACAGCCAGTACGCAACCATTAACCACTCTCTACCAAACCTACCCTTTCCCTCCGGCGCAGTACTACACCCTGTAGTTCTGGCATTGTTTGTAACTACCTAATACCACTACCATCACCCCTTACACTCCATAGTGAGCTCCGGCGTTGTACCCATGTTCACTGGCAACCCTACCACATACGTACAACACCCACGGGGACCCAACCAGTCATGACCAGCCTAACATGCCACACCTTACTGATACCCGTTGCAATACGGATGTGTTCACCAACACAAATAATCCCTGACCATGCCCATGCAGGTCATCCGGATTGGGGAGCCGTCACACACGCACCACGACGCCTCCCCCACACTAACGGGAAGACTACCATGCCCATTCCCGCAGCGCAACCCCAAATAGATAACCATACCTGAAGCATGGTGGCGAATCTGGTTGCCACTGTCCCAAAATCGACATATCTCTGGGCTTTCGGGCCCCTCTCGACAGAGGGCATTAAGAGTGTGAGGATGTCTTAATTTGCTAGACATCTGGTCCCAACGAAGGTTGTTTGTCCACCTGCTTTGACCACATTCACTCGGTGACATCTGCACCACTATACCTTGATGTCATACTTCTTCAATATAACTCCGAGTGTTACCGTAACACCAATGCAATTTTACCATTATACCACAGCCAGTACGCAACCATTAACCACTCTCTACCAAACCTACCCTTTCCCTCCGGCGCAGTACTACACCCTGTAGTTCTGGCATTGTTTGTAACTACCTAATACCACTACCATCACCCCTTACACTCCATAGTGAGCTCCGGCGTTGTACCCATGTTCACTGGCAACCCTACCACATACGTACAACACCCACGGGGACCCAACCAGTCATGACCAGCCTAACATGCCACACCTTACTGATACCCGTTGCAATACGGATGTGTTCACCAACACAAATAATCCCTGACCATGCCCATGCAGGTCATCCGGATTGGGGAGCCGTCACACACGCACCACGACGCCTCCCCCACACTAACGGGAAGACTACCATGCCCATTCCCGCAGCGCAACCCCAAATAGATAACCATACCTGAAGCATGGTGGCGAATCTGGTTGCCACTGTCCCAAAATCGACATATCTCTGGGCTTTCGGGCCCCTCTCGACAGAGGGCATTAAGAGTGTGAGGATGTCTTAATTTGCTAGACATCTGGTCCCAACGAAGGTTGTTTGTCCACCTGCTTTGACCACATTCACTCGGTGACATCTGCACCACTATACCTTGATGTCATACTTCTTCAATATAACTCCGAGTGTTACCGTAACACCAATGCAATTTTACCATTATACCACAGCCAGTACGCAACCATTAACCACTCTCTACCAAACCTACCCTTTCCCTCCGGCGCAGTACTACACCCTGTAGTTCTGGCATTGTTTGTAACTACCTAATACCACTACCATCACCCCTTACACTCCATAGTGAGCTCCGGCGTTGTACCCATGTTCACTGGCAACCCTACCACATACGTACAACACCCACGGGGACCCAACCAGTCATGACCAGCCTAACATGCCACACCTTACTGATACCCGTTGCAATACGGATGTGTTCACCAACACAAATAATCCCTGACCATGCCCATGCAGGTCATCCGGATTGGGGAGCCGTCACACACGCACCACGACGCCTCCCCCACACTAACGGGAAGACTACCATGCCCATTCCCGCAGCGCAACCCCAAATAGATAACCATACCTGAAGCATGGTGGCGAATCTGGTTGCCACTGTCCCAAAATCGACATATCTCTGGGCTTTCGGGCCCCTCTCGACAGAGGGCATTAAGAGTGTGAGGATGTCTTAATTTGCTAGACATCTGGTCCCAACGAAGGTTGTTTGTCCACCTGCTTTGACCACATTCACTCGGTGACATCTGCACCACTATACCTTGATGTCATACTTCTTCAATATAACTCCGAGTGTTACCGTAACACCAATGCAATTTTACCATTATACCACAGCCAGTACGCAACCATTAACCACTCTCTACCAAACCTACCCTTTCCCTCCGGCGCAGTACTACACCCTGTAGTTCTGGCATTGTTTGTAACTACCTAATACCACTACCATCACCCCTTACACTCCATAGTGAGCTCCGGCGTTGTACCCATGTTCACTGGCAACCCTACCACATACGTACAACACCCACGGGGACCCAACCAGTCATGACCAGCCTAACATGCCACACCTTACTGATACCCGTTGCAATACGGATGTGTTCACCAACACAAATAATCCCTGACCATGCCCATGCAGGTCATCCGGATTGGGGAGCCGTCACACACGCACCACGACGCCTCCCCCACACTAACGGGAAGACTACCATGCCCATTCCCGCAGCGCAACCCCAAATAGATAACCATACCTGAAGCATGGTGGCGAATCTGGTTGCCACTGTCCCAAAATCGACATATCTCTGGGCTTTCGGGCCCCTCTCGACAGAGGGCATTAAGAGTGTGAGGATGTCTTAATTTGCTAGACATCTGGTCCCAACGAAGGTTGTTTGTCCACCTGCTTTGACCACATTCACTCGGTGACATCTGCACCACTATACCTTGATGTCATACTTCTTCAATATAACTCCGAGTGTTACCGTAACACCAATGCAATTTTACCATTATACCACAGCCAGTACGCAACCATTAACCACTCTCTACCAAACCTACCCTTTCCCTCCGGCGCAGTACTACACCCTGTAGTTCTGGCATTGTTTGTAACTACCTAATACCACTACCATCACCCCTTACACTCCATAGTGAGCTCCGGCGTTGTACCCATGTTCACTGGCAACCCTACCACATACGTACAACACCCACGGGGACCCAACCAGTCATGACCAGCCTAACATGCCACACCTTACTGATACCCGTTGCAATACGGATGTGTTCACCAACACAAATAATCCCTGACCATGCCCATGCAGGTCATCCGGATTGGGGAGCCGTCACACACGCACCACGACGCCTCCCCCACACTAACGGGAAGACTACCATGCCCATTCCCGCAGCGCAACCCCAAATAGATAACCATACCTGAAGCATGGTGGCGAATCTGGTTGCCACTGTCCCAAAATCGACATATCTCTGGGCTTTCGGGCCCCTCTCGACAGAGGGCATTAAGAGTGTGAGGATGTCTTAATTTGCTAGACATCTGGTCCCAACGAAGGTTGTTTGTCCACCTGCTTTGACCACATTCACTCGGTGACATCTGCACCACTATACCTTGATGTCATACTTCTTCAATATAACTCCGAGTGTTACCGTAACACCAATGCAATTTTACCATTATACCACAGCCAGTACGCAACCATTAACCACTCTCTACCAAACCTACCCTTTCCCTCCGGCGCAGTACTACACCCTGTAGTTCTGGCATTGTTTGTAACTACCTAATACCACTACCATCACCCCTTACACTCCATAGTGAGCTCCGGCGTTGTACCCATGTTCACTGGCAACCCTACCACATACGTACAACACCCACGGGGACCCAACCAGTCATGACCAGCCTAACATGCCACACCTTACTGATACCCGTTGCAATACGGATGTGTTCACCAACACAAATAATCCCTGACCATGCCCATGCAGGTCATCCGGATTGGGGAGCCGTCACACACGCACCACGACGCCTCCCCCACACTAACGGGAAGACTACCATGCCCATTCCCGCAGCGCAACCCCAAATAGATAACCATACCTGAAGCATGGTGGCGAATCTGGTTGCCACTGTCCCAAAATCGACATATCTCTGGGCTTTCGGGCCCCTCTCGACAGAGGGCATTAAGAGTGTGAGGATGTCTTAATTTGCTAGACATCTGGTCCCAACGAAGGTTGTTTGTCCACCTGCTTTGACCACATTCACTCGGTGACATCTGCACCACTATACCTTGATGTCATACTTCTTCAATATAACTCCGAGTGTTACCTTAACACCAATGCAATTTTACCATTATACCACAGCCAGTACGCAACCATTAACCACTCTCTACCAAACCTACCCTTTCCCTCCGGCGCAGTACTACACCCTGTAGTTCTGGCATTGTTTGTAACTACCTAATACCACTACCATCACCCCTTACACTCCATAGTGAGCTCCGGCGTTGTACCCATGTTCACTGGCAACCCTACCACATACGTACAACACCCACGGGGACCCAACCAGTCATGACCAGCCTAACATGCCACACCTTACTGATACCCGTTGCAATACGGATGTGTTCACCAACACAAATAATCCCTGACCATGCCCATGCAGGTCATCCGGATTGGGGAGCCGTCACACACGCACCACGACGCCTCCCCCACACTAACGGGAAGACTACCATGCCCATTCCCGCAGCGCAACCCCAAATAGATAACCATACCTGAAGCATGGTGGCGAATCTGGTTGCCACTGTCCCAAAATCGACATATCTCTGGGCTTTCGGGCCCCTCTCGACAGAGGGCATTAAGAGTGTGAGGATGTCTTAATTTGCTAGACATCTGGTCCCAACGAAGGTTGTTTGTCCACCTGCTTTGACCACATTCACTCGGTGACATCTGCACCACTATACCTTGATGTCATACTTCTTCAATATAACTCCGAGTGTTACCGTAACACCAATGCAATTTTACCATTATACCACAGCCAGTACGCAACCATTAACCACTCTCTACCAAACCTACCCTTTCCCTCCGGCGCAGTACTACACCCTGTAGTTCTGGCATTGTTTGTAACTACCTAATACCACTACCATCACCCCTTACACTCCATAGTGAGCTCCGGCGTTGTACCCATGTTCACTGGCAACCCTACCACATACGTACAACACCCACGGGGACCCAACCAGTCATGACCAGCCTAACATGCCACACCTTACTGATACCCGTTGCAATACGGATGTGTTCACCAACACAAATAATCCCTGACCATGCCCATGCAGGTCATCCGGATTGGGGAGCCGTCACACACGCACCACGACGCCTCCCCCACACTAACGGGAAGACTACCATGCCCATTCCCGCAGCGCAACCCCAAATAGATAACCATACCTGAAGCATGGTGGCGAATCTGGTTGCCACTGTCCCAAAATCGACATATCTCTGGGCTTTCGGGCCCCTCTCGACAGAGGGCATTAAGAGTGTGAGGATGTCTTAATTTGCTAGACATCTGGTCCCAACGAAGGTTGTTTGTCCACCTGCTTTGACCACATTCACTCGGTGACATCTGCACCACTATACCTTGATGTCATACTTCTTCAATATAACTCCGAGTGTTACCGTAACACCAATGCAATTTTACCATTATACCACAGCCAGTACGCAACCATTAACCACTCTCTACCAAACCTACCCTTTCCCTCCGGCGCAGTACTACACCCTGTAGTTCTGGCATTGTTTGTAACTACCTAATACCACTACCATCACCCCTTACACTCCATAGTGAGCTCCGGCGTTGTACCCATGTTCACTGGCAACCCTACCACATACGTACAACACCCACGGGGACCCAACCAGTCATGACCAGCCTAACATGCCACACCTTACTGATACCCGTTGCAATACGGATGTGTTCACCAACACAAATAATCCCTGACCATGCCCATGCAGGTCATCCGGATTGGGGAGCCGTCACACACGCACCACGACGCCTCCCCCACACTAACGGGAAGACTACCATGCCCATTCCCGCAGCGCAACCCCAAATAGATAACCATACCTGAAGCATGGTGGCGAATCTGGTTGCCACTGTCCCAAAATCGACATATCTCTGGGCTTTCGGGCCCCTCTCGACAGAGGGCATTAAGAGTGTGAGGATGTCTTAATTTGCTAGACATCTGGTCCCAACGAAGGTTGTTTGTCCACCTGCTTTGACCACATTCACTCGGTGACATCTGCACCACTATACCTTGATGTCATACTTCTTCAATATAACTCCGAGTGTTACCGTAACACCAATGCAATTTTACCATTATACCACAGCCAGTACGCAACCATTAACCACTCTCTACCAAACCTACCCTTTCCCTCCGGCGCAGTACTACACCCTGTAGTTCTGGCATTGTTTGTAACTACCTAATACCACTACCATCACCCCTTACACTCCATAGTGAGCTCCGGCGTTGTACCCATGTTCACTGGCAACCCTACCACATACGTACAACACCCACGGGGACCCAACCAGTCATGACCAGCCTAACATGCCACACCTTACTGATACCCGTTGCAATACGGATGTGTTCACCAACACAAATAATCCCTGACCATGCCCATGCAGGTCATCCGGATTGGGGAGCCGTCACACACGCACCACGACGCCTCCCCCACACTAACGGGAAGACTACCATGCCCATTCCCGCAGCGCAACCCCAAATAGATAACCATACCTGAAGCATGGTGGCGAATCTGGTTGCCACTGTCCCAAAATCGACATATCTCTGGGCTTTCGGGCCCCTCTCGACAGAGGGCATTAAGAGTGTGAGGATGTCTTAATTTGCTAGACATCTGGTCCCAACGAAGGTTGTTTGTCCACCTGCTTTGACCACATTCACTCGGTGACATCTGCACCACTATACCTTGATGTCATACTTCTTCAATATAACTCCGAGTGTTACCGTAACACCAATGCAATTTTACCATTATACCACAGCCAGTACGCAACCATTAACCACTCTCTACCAAACCTACCCTTTCCCTCCGGCGCAGTACTACACCCTGTAGTTCTGGCATTGTTTGTAACTACCTAATACCACTACCATCACCCCTTACACTCCATAGTGAGCTCCGGCGTTGTACCCATGTTCACTGGCAACCCTACCACATACGTACAACACCCACGGGGACCCAACCAGTCATGACCAGCCTAACATGCCACACCTTACTGATACCCGTTGCAATACGGATGTGTTCACCAACACAAATAATCCCTGACCATGCCCATGCAGGTCATCCGGATTGGGGAGCCGTCACACACGCACCACGACGCCTCCCCCACACTAACGGGAAGACTACCATGCCCATTCCCGCAGCGCAACCCCAAATAGATAACCATACCTGAAGCATGGTGGCGAATCTGGTTGCCACTGTCCCAAAATCGACATATCTCTGGGCTTTCGGGCCCCTCTCGACAGAGGGCATTAAGAGTGTGAGGATGTCTTAATTTGCTAGACATCTGGTCCCAACGAAGGTTGTTTGTCCACCTGCTTTGACCACATTCACTCGGTGACATCTGCACCACTATACCTTGATGTCATACTTCTTCAATATAACTCCGAGTGTTACCGTAACACCAATGCAATTTTACCATTATACCACAGCCAGTACGCAACCATTAACCACTCTCTACCAAACCTACCCTTTCCCTCCGGCGCAGTACTACACCCTGTAGTTCTGGCATTGTTTGTAACTACCTAATACCACTACCATCACCCCTTACACTCCATAGTGAGCTCCGGCGTTGTACCCATGTTCACTGGCAACCCTACCACATACGTACAACACCCACGGGGACCCAACCAGTCATGACCAGCCTAACATGCCACACCTTACTGATACCCGTTGCAATACGGATGTGTTCACCAACACAAATAATCCCTGACCATGCCCATGCAGGTCATCCGGATTGGGGAGCCGTCACACACGCACCACGACGCCTCCCCCACACTAACGGGAAGACTACCATGCCCATTCCCGCAGCGCAACCCCAAATAGATAACCATACCTGAAGCATGGTGGCGAATCTGGTTGCCACTGTCCCAAAATCGACATATCTCTGGGCTTTCGGGCCCCTCTCGACAGAGGGCATTAAGAGTGTGAGGATGTCTTAATTTGCTAGACATCTGGTCCCAACGAAGGTTGTTTGTCCACCTGCTTTGACCACATTCACTCGGTGACATCTGCACCACTATACCTTGATGTCATACTTCTTCAATATAACTCCGAGTGTTACCGTAACACCAATGCAATTTTACCATTATACCACAGCCAGTACGCAACCATTAACCACTCTCTACCAAACCTACCCTTTCCCTCCGGCGCAGTACTACACCCTGTAGTTCTGGCATTGTTTGTAACTACCTAATACCACTACCATCACCCCTTACACTCCATAGTGAGCTCCGGCGTTGTACCCATGTTCACTGGCAACCCTACCACATACGTACAACACCCACGGGGACCCAACCAGTCATGACCAGCCTAACATGCCACACCTTACTGATACCCGTTGCAATACGGATGTGTTCACCAACACAAATAATCCCTGACCATGCCCATGCAGGTCATCCGGATTGGGGAGCCGTCACACACGCACCACGACGCCTCCCCCACACTAACGGGAAGACTACCATGCCCATTCCCGCAGCGCAACCCCAAATAGATAACCATACCTGAAGCATGGTGGCGAATCTGGTTGCCACTGTCCCAAAATCGACATATCTCTGGGCTTTCGGGCCCCTCTCGACAGAGGGCATTAAGAGTGTGAGGATGTCTTAATTTGCTAGACATCTGGTCCCAACGAAGGTTGTTTGTCCACCTGCTTTGACCACATTCACTCGGTGACATCTGCACCACTATACCTTGATGTCATACTTCTTCAATATAACTCCGAGTGTTACCGTAACACCAATGCAATTTTACCATTATACCACAGCCAGTACGCAACCATTAACCACTCTCTACCAAACCTACCCTTTCCCTCCGGCGCAGTACTACACCCTGTAGTTCTGGCATTGTTTGTAACTACCTAATACCACTACCATCACCCCTTACACTCCATAGTGAGCTCCGGCGTTGTACCCATGTTCACTGGCAACCCTACCACATACGTACAACACCCACGGGGACCCAACCAGTCATGACCAGCCTAACATGCCACACCTTACTGATACCCGTTGCAATACGGATGTGTTCACCAACACAAATAATCCCTGACCATGCCCATGCAGGTCATCCGGATTGGGGAGCCGTCACACACGCACCACGACGCCTCCCCCACACTAACGGGAAGACTACCATGCCCATTCCCGCAGCGCAACCCCAAATAGATAACCATACCTGAAGCATGGTGGCGAATCTGGTTGCCACTGTCCCAAAATCGACATATCTCTGGGCTTTCGGGCCCCTCTCGACAGAGGGCATTAAGAGTGTGAGGATGTCTTAATTTGCTAGACATCTGGTCCCAACGAAGGTTGTTTGTCCACCTGCTTTGACCACATTCACTCGGTGACATCTGCACCACTATACCTTGATGTCATACTTCTTCAATATAACTCCGAGTGTTACCGTAACACCAATGCAATTTTACCATTATACCACAGCCAGTACGCAACCATTAACCACTCTCTACCAAACCTACCCTTTCCCTCCGGCGCAGTACTACACCCTGTAGTTCTGGCATTGTTTGTAACTACCTAATACCACTACCATCACCCCTTACACTC
The DNA here is from genome assembly GCA_031216915.1 of Pictodentalium vernedei. NCBI lineage: Eukaryota > Metazoa > Mollusca > Scaphopoda > Dentaliida > Dentaliidae > Pictodentalium > Pictodentalium vernedei. Next base: position 29,488 of record JAUFNR010000081.1, on the reverse strand, counting down.
CATAGTGAGCTCCGGCGTTGTACCCATGTTCACTGGCAACCCTACCACATACGTACAACACCCACGGGGACCCAACCAGTCATGACCAGCCTAACATGCCACACCTTACTGATACCCGTTGCAATACGGATGTGTTCACCAACACAAATAATCCCTGACCATGCCCATGCAGGTCATCCGGATTGGGGAGCCGTCACACACGCACCACGACGCCTCCCCCACACTAACGGGAAGACTACCATGCCCATTCCCGCAGCGCAACCCCAAATAGATAACCATACCTGAAGCATGGTGGCGAATCTGGTTGCCACTGTCCCAAAATCGACATATCTCTGGGCTTTCGGGCCCCTCTCGACAGAGGGCATTAAGAGTGTGAGGATGTCTTAATTTGCTAGACATCTGGTCCCAACGAAGGTTGTTTGTCCACCTGCTTTGACCACATTCACTCGGTGACATCTGCACCACTATACCTTGATGTCATACTTCTTCAATATAACTCCGAGTGTTACCGTAACACCAATGCAATTTTACCATTATACCACAGCCAGTACGCAACCATTAACCACTCTCTACCAAACCTACCCTTTCCCTCCGGCGCAGTACTACACCCTGTAGTTCTGGCATTGTTTGTAACTACCTAATACCACTACCATCACCCCTTACACTCCATAGTGAGCTCCGGCGTTGTACCCATGTTCACTGGCAACCCTACCACATACGTACAACACCCACGGGGACCCAACCAGTCATGACCAGCCTAACATGCCACACCTTACTGATACCCGTTGCAATACGGATGTGTTCACCAACACAAATAATCCCTGACCATGCCCATGCAGGTCATCCGGATTGGGGAGCCGTCACACACGCACCACGACGCCTCCCCCACACTAACGGGAAGACTACCATGCCCATTCCCGCAGCGCAACCCCAAATAGATAACCATACCTGAAGCATGGTGGCGAATCTGGTTGCCACTGTCCCAAAATCGACATATCTCTGGGCTTTCGGGCCCCTCTCGACAGAGGGCATTAAGAGTGTGAGGATGTCTTAATTTGCTAGACATCTGGTCCCAACGAAGGTTGTTTGTCCACCTGCTTTGACCACATTCACTCGGTGACATCTGCACCACTATACCTTGATGTCATACTTCTTCAATATAACTCCGAGTGTTACCGTAACACCAATGCAATTTTACCATTATACCACAGCCAGTACGCAACCATTAACCACTCTCTACCAAACCTACCCTTTCCCTCCGGCGCAGTACTACACCCTGTAGTTCTGGCATTGTTTGTAACTACCTAATACCACTACCATCACCCCTTACACTCCATAGTGAGCTCCGGCGTTGTACCCATGTTCACTGGCAACCCTACCACATACGTACAACACCCACGGGGACCCAACCAGTCATGACCAGCCTAACATGCCACACCTTACTGATACCCGTTGCAATACGGATGTGTTCACCAACACAAATAATCCCTGACCATGCCCATGCAGGTCATCCGGATTGGGGAGCCGTCACACACGCACCACGACGCCTCCCCCACACTAACGGGAAGACTACCATGCCCATTCCCGCAGCGCAACCCCAAATAGATAACCATACCTGAAGCATGGTGGCGAATCTGGTTGCCACTGTCCCAAAATCGACATATCTCTGGGCTTTCGGGCCCCTCTCGACAGAGGGCATTAAGAGTGTGAGGATGTCTTAATTTGCTAGACATCTGGTCCCAACGAAGGTTGTTTGTCCACCTGCTTTGACCACATTCACTCGGTGACATCTGCACCACTATACCTTGATGTCATACTTCTTCAATATAACTCCGAGTGTTACCGTAACACCAATGCAATTTTACCATTATACCACAGCCAGTACGCAACCATTAACCACTCTCTACCAAACCTACCCTTTCCCTCCGGCGCAGTACTACACCCTGTAGTTCTGGCATTGTTTGTAACTACCTAATACCACTACCATCACCCCTTACACTCCATAGTGAGCTCCGGCGTTGTACCCATGTTCACTGGCAACCCTACCACATACGTACAACACCCACGGGGACCCAACCAGTCATGACCAGCCTAACATGCCACACCTTACTGATACCCGTTGCAATACGGATGTGTTCACCAACACAAATAATCCCTGACCATGCCCATGCAGGTCATCCGGATTGGGGAGCTGTCACACACGCACCACGACGCCTCCCCCACACTAACGGGAAGACTACCATGCCCATTCCCGCAGCGCAACCCCAAATAGATAACCATACCTGAAGCATGGTGGCGAATCTGGTTGCCACTGCCCCAAAATCGACATATCTCTGGGCTTTCGGGCCCCTCTCGACAGAGGGCATTAAGAGTGTGAGGATGTCTTAATTTGCTAGACATCTGGTCCCAACGAAGGTTGTTTGTCCACCTGCTTTGACCACATTCACTCGGTGACATCTGCACCACTATACCTTGATGTCATACTTCTTCAATATAACTCCGAGTGTTACCGTAACACCAATGCAATTTTACCATTATACCACAGCCAGTACGCAACCATTAACCACTCTCTACCAAACCTACCCTTTCCCTCCGGCGCAGTACTACACCCTGTAGTTCTGGCATTGTTTGTAACTACCTAATACCACTACCATCACCCCTTACACTCCATAGTGAGCTCCGGCGTTGTACCCATGTTCACTGGCAACCCTACCACATACGTACAACACCCACGGGGACCCAACCAGTCATGACCAGCCTAACATGCCACACCTTACTGATACCCGTTGCAATACGGATGTGTTCACCAACACAAATAATCCCTGACCATGCCCATGCAGGTCATCCGGATTGGGGAGCCGTCACACACGCACCACGACGCCTCCCCCACACTAACGGGAAGACTACCATGCCCATTCCCGCAGCGCAACCCCAAATAGATAACCATACCTGAAGCATGGTGGCGAATCTGGTTGCCACTGTCCCAAAATCGACATATCTCTGGGCTTTCGGGCCCCTCTCGACAGAGGGCATTAAGAGTGTGAGGATGTCTTAATTTGCTAGACATCTGGTCCCAACGAAGGTTGTTTGTCCACCTGCTTTGACCACATTCACTCGGTGACATCTGCACCACTATACCTTGATGTCATACTTCTTCAATATAACTCCGAGTGTTACCGTAACACCAATGCAATTTTACCATTATACCACAGCCAGTACGCAACCATTAACCACTCTCTACCAAACCTACCCTTTCCCTCCGGCGCAGTACTACACCCTGTAGTTCTGGCATTGTTTGTAACTACCTAATACCACTACCATCACCCCTTACACTCCATAGTGAGCTCCGGCGTTGTACCCATGTTCACTGGCAACCCTACCACATACGTACAACACCCACGGGGACCCAACCAGTCATGACCAGCCTAACATGCCACACCTTACTGATACCCGTTGCAATACGGATGTGTTCACCAACACAAATAATCCCTGACCATGCCCATGCAGGTCATCCGGATTGGGGAGCCGTCACACACGCACCACGACGCCTCCCCCACACTAACGGGAAGACTACCATGCCCATTCCCGCAGCGCAACCCCAAATAGATAACCATACCTGAAGCATGGTGGCGAATCTGGTTGCCACTGTCCCAAAATCGACATATCTCTGGGCTTTCGGGCCCCTCTCGACAGAGGGCATTAAGAGTGTGAGGATGTCTTAATTTGCTAGACATCTGGTCCCAACGAAGGTTGTTTGTCCACCTGCTTTGACCACATTCACTCGGTGACATCTGCACCACTATACCTTGATGTCATACTTCTTCAATATAACTCCGAGTGTTACCGTAACACCAATGCAATTTTACCATTATACCACAGCCAGTACGCAACCATTAACCACTCTCTACCAAACCTACCCTTTCCCTCCGGCGCAGTACTACACCCTGTAGTTCTGGCATTGTTTGTAACTACCTAATACCACTACCATCACCCCTTACACTCCATAGTGAGCTCCGGCGTTGTACCCATGTTCACTGGCAACCCTACCACATACGTACAACACCCACGGGGACCCAACCAGTCATGACCAGCCTAACATGCCACACCTTACTGATACCCGTTGCAATACGGATGTGTTCACCAACACAAATAATCCCTGACCATGCCCATGCAGGTCATCCGGATTGGGGAGCCGTCACACACGCACCACGACGCCTCCCCCACACTAACGGGAAGACTACCATGCCCATTCCCGCAGCGCAACCCCAAATAGATAACCATACCTGAAGCATGGTGGCGAATCTGGTTGCCACTGTCCCAAAATCGACATATCTCTGGGCTTTCGGGCCCCTCTCGACAGAGGGCATTAAGAGTGTGAGGATGTCTTAATTTGCTAGACATCTGGTCCCAACGAAGGTTGTTTGTCCACCTGCTTTGACCACATTCACTCGGTGACATCTGCACCACTATACCTTGATGTCATACTTCTTCAATATAACTCCGAGTGTTACCGTAACACCAATGCAATTTTACCATTATACCACAGCCAGTACGCAACCATTAACCACTCTCTACCAAACCTACCCTTTCCCTCCGGCGCAGTACTACACCCTGTAGTTCTGGCATTGTTTGTAACTACCTAATACCACTACCATCACCCCTTACACTCCATAGTGAGCTCCGGCGTTGTACCCATGTTCACTGGCAACCCTACCACATACGTACAACACCCACGGGGACCCAACCAGTCATGACCAGCCTAACATGCCACACCTTACTGATACCCGTTGCAATACGGATGTGTTCACCAACACAAATAATCCCTGACCATGCCCATGCAGGTCATCCGGATTGGGGAGCCGTCACACACGCACCACGACGCCTCCCCCACACTAACGGGAAGACTACCATGCCCATTCCCGCAGCGCAACCCCAAATAGATAACCATACCTGAAGCATGGTGGCGAATCTGGTTGCCACTGTCCCAAAATCGACATATCTCTGGGCTTTCGGGCCCCTCTCGACAGAGGGCATTAAGAGTGTGAGGATGTCTTAATTTGCTAGACATCTGGTCCCAACGAAGGTTGTTTGTCCACCTGCTTTGACCACATTCACTCGGTGACATCTGCACCACTATACCTTGATGTCATACTTCTTCAATATAACTCCGAGTGTTACCGTAACACCAATGCAATTTTACCATTATACCACAGCCAGTACGCAACCATTAACCACTCTCTACCAAACCTACCCTTTCCCTCCGGCGCAGTACTACACCCTGTAGTTCTGGCATTGTTTGTAACTACCTAATACCACTACCATCACCCCTTACACTCCATAGTGAGCTCCGGCGTTGTACCCATGTTCACTGGCAACCCTACCACATACGTACAACACCCACGGGGACCCAACCAGTCATGACCAGCCTAACATGCCACACCTTACTGATACCCGTTGCAATACGGATGTGTTCACCAACACAAATAATCCCTGACCATGCCCATGCAGGTCATCCGGATTGGGGAGCCGTCACACACGCACCACGACGCCTCCCCCACACTAACGGGAAGACTACCATGCCCATTCCCGCAGCGCAACCCCAAATAGATAACCATACCTGAAGCATGGTGGCGAATCTGGTTGCCACTGTCCCAAAATCGACATATCTCTGGGCTTTCGGGCCCCTCTCGACAGAGGGCATTAAGAGTGTGAGGATGTCTTAATTTGCTAGACATCTGGTCCCAACGAAGGTTGTTTGTCCACCTGCTTTGACCACATTCACTCGGTGACATCTGCACCACTATACCTTGATGTCATACTTCTTCAATATAACTCCGAGTGTTACCGTAACACCAATGCAATTTTACCATTATACCACAGCCAGTACGCAACCATTAACCACTCTCTACCAAACCTACCCTTTCCCTCCGGCGCAGTACTACACCCTGTAGTTCTGGCATTGTTTGTAACTACCTAATACCACTACCATCACCCCTTACACTCCATAGTGAGCTCCGGCGTTGTACCCATGTTCACTGGCAACCCTACCACATACGTACAACACCCACGGGGACCCAACCAGTCATGACCAGCCTAACATGCCACACCTTACTGATACCCGTTGCAATACGGATGTGTTCACCAACACAAATAATCCCTGACCATGCCCATGCAGGTCATCCGGATTGGGGAGCCGTCACACACGCACCACGACGCCTCCCCCACACTAACGGGAAGACTACCATGCCCATTCCCGCAGCGCAACCCCAAATAGATAACCATACCTGAAGCATGGTGGCGAATCTGGTTGCCACTGTCCCAAAATCGACATATCTCTGGGCTTTCGGGCCCCTCTCGACAGAGGGCATTAAGAGTGTGAGGATGTCTTAATTTGCTAGACATCTGGTCCCAACGAAGGTTGTTTGTCCACCTGCTTTGACCACATTCACTCGGTGACATCTGCACCACTATACCTTGATGTCATACTTCTTCAATATAACTCCGAGTGTTACCGTAACACCAATGCAATTTTACCATTATACCACAGCCAGTACGCAACCATTAACCACTCTCTACCAAACCTACCCTTTCCCTCCGGCGCAGTACTACACCCTGTAGTTCTGGCATTGTTTGTAACTACCTAATACCACTACCATCACCCCTTACACTCCATAGTGAGCTCCGGCGTTGTACCCATGTTCACTGGCAACCCTACCACATACGTACAACACCCACGGGGACCCAACCAGTCATGACCAGCCTAACATGCCACACCTTACTGATACCCGTTGCAATACGGATGTGTTCACCAACACAAATAATCCCTGACCATGCCCATGCAGGTCATCCGGATTGGGGAGCCGTCACACACGCACCACGACGCCTCCCCCACACTAACGGGAAGACTACCATGCCCATTCCCGCAGCGCAACCCCAAATAGATAACCATACCTGAAGCATGGTGGCGAATCTGGTTGCCACTGTCCCAAAATCGACATATCTCTGGGCTTTCGGGCCCCTCTCGACAGAGGGCATTAAGAGTGTGAGGATGTCTTAATTTGCTAGACATCTGGTCCCAACGAAGGTTGTTTGTCCACCTGCTTTGACCACATTCACTCGGTGACATCTGCACCACTATACCTTGATGTCATACTTCTTCAATATAACTCCGAGTGTTACCGTAACACCAATGCAATTTTACCATTATACCACAGCCAGTACGCAACCATTAACCACTCTCTACCAAACCTACCCTTTCCCTCCGGCGCAGTACTACACCCTGTAGTTCTGGCATTGTTTGTAACTACCTAATACCACTACCATCACCCCTTACACTCCATAGTGAGCTCCGGCGTTGTACCCATGTTCACTGGCAACCCTACCACATACGTACAACACCCACGGGGACCCAACCAGTCATGACCAGCCTAACATGCCACACCTTACTGATACCCGTTGCAATACGGATGTGTTCACCAACACAAATAATCCCTGACCATGCCCATGCAGGTCATCCGGATTGGGGAGCCGTCACACACGCACCACGACGCCTCCCCCACACTAACGGGAAGACTACCATGCCCATTCCCGCAGCGCAACCCCAAATAGATAACCATACCTGAAGCATGGTGGCGAATCTGGTTGCCACTGTCCCAAAATCGACATATCTCTGGGCTTTCGGGCCCCTCTCGACAGAGGGCATTAAGAGTGTGAGGATGTCTTAATTTGCTAGACATCTGGTCCCAACGAAGGTTGTTTGTCCACCTGCTTTGACCACATTCACTCGGTGACATCTGCACCACTATACCTTGATGTCATACTTCTTCAATATAACTCCGAGTGTTACCGTAACACCAATGCAATTTTACCATTATACCACAGCCAGTACGCAACCATTAACCACTCTCTACCAAACCTACCCTTTCCCTCCGGCGCAGTACTACACCCTGTAGTTCTGGCATTGTTTGTAACTACCTAATACCACTACCATCACCCCTTACACTCCATAGTGAGCTCCGGCGTTGTACCCATGTTCACTGGCAACCCTACCACATACGTACAACACCCACGGGGACCCAACCAGTCATGACCAGCCTAACATGCCACACCTTACTGATACCCGTTGCAATACGGATGTGTTCACCAACACAAATAATCCCTGACCATGCCCATGCAGGTCATCCGGATTGGGGAGCCGTCACACACGCACCACGACGCCTCCCCCACACTAACGGGAAGACTACCATGCCCATTCCCGCAGCGCAACCCCAAATAGATAACCATACCTGAAGCATGGTGGCGAATCTGGTTGCCACTGTCCCAAAATCGACATATCTCTGGGCTTTCGGGCCCCTCTCGACAGAGGGCATTAAGAGTGTGAGGATGTCTTAATTTGCTAGACATCTGGTCCCAACGAAGGTTGTTTGTCCACCTGCTTTGACCACATTCACTCGGTGACATCTGCACCACTATACCTTGATGTCATACTTCTTCAATATAACTCCGAGTGTTACCGTAACACCAATGCAATTTTACCATTATACCACAGCCAGTACGCAACCATTAACCACTCTCTACCAAACCTACCCTTTCCCTCCGGCGCAGTACTACACCCTGTAGTTCTGGCATTGTTTGTAACTACCTAATACCACTACCATCACCCCTTACACTCCATAGTGAGCTCCGGCGTTGTACCCATGTTCACTGGCAACCCTACCACATACGTACAACACCCACGGGGACCCAACCAGTCATGACCAGCCTAACATGCCACACCTTACTGATACCCGTTGCAATACGGATGTGTTCACCAACACAAATAATCCCTGACCATGCCCATGCAGGTCATCCGGATTGGGGAGCCGTCACACACGCACCACGACGCCTCCCCCACACTAACGGGAAGACTACCATGCCCATTCCCGCAGCGCAACCCCAAATAGATAACCATACCTGAAGCATGGTGGCGAATCTGGTTGCCACTGTCCCAAAATCGACATATCTCTGGGCTTTCGGGCCCCTCTCGACAGAGGGCATTAAGAGTGTGAGGATGTCTTAATTTGCTAGACATCTGGTCCCAACGAAGGTTGTTTGTCCACCTGCTTTGACCACATTCACTCGGTGACATCTGCACCACTATACCTTGATGTCATACTTCTTCAATATAACTCCGAGTGTTACCGTAACACCAATGCAATTTTACCATTATACCACAGCCAGTACGCAACCATTAACCACTCTCTACCAAACCTACCCTTTCCCTCCGGCGCAGTACTACACCCTGTAGTTCTGGCATTGTTTGTAACTACCTAATACCACTACCATCACCCCTTACACTCCATAGTGAGCTCCGGCGTTGTACCCATGTTCACTGGCAACCCTACCACATACGTACAACACCCACGGGGACCCAACCAGTCATGACCAGCCTAACATGCCACACCTTACTGATACCCGTTGCAATACGGATGTGTTCACCAACACAAATAATCCCTGACCATGCCCATGCAGGTCATCCGGATTGGGGAGCCGTCACACACGCACCACGACGCCTCCCCCACACTAACGGGAAGACTACCATGCCCATTCCCGCAGCGCAACCCCAAATAGATAACCATACCTGAAGCATGGTGGCGAATCTGGTTGCCACTGTCCCAAAATCGACATATCTCTGGGCTTTCGGGCCCCTCTCGACAGAGGGCATTAAGAGTGTGAGGATGTCTTAATTTGCTAGACATCTGGTCCCAACGAAGGTTGTTTGTCCACCTGCTTTGACCACATTCACTCGGTGACATCTGCACCACTATACCTTGATGTCATACTTCTTCAATATAACTCCGAGTGTTACCGTAACACCAATGCAATTTTACCATTATACCACAGCCAGTACGCAACCATTAACCACTCTCTACCAAACCTACCCTTTCCCTCCGGCGCAGTACTACACCCTGTAGTTCTGGCATTGTTTGTAACTACCTAATACCACTACCATCACCCCTTACACTCCATAGTGAGCTCCGGCGTTGTACCCATGTTCACTGGCAACCCTACCACATACGTACAACACCCACGGGGACCCAACCAGTCATGACCAGCCTAACATGCCACACCTTACTGATACCCGTTGCAATACGGATGTGTTCACCAACACAAATAATCCCTGACCATGCCCATGCAGGTCATCCGGATTGGGGAGCCGTCACACACGCACCACGACGCCTCCCCCACACTAACGGGAAGACTACCATGCCCATTCCCGCAGCGCAACCCCAAATAGATAACCATACCTGAAGCATGGTGGCGAATCTGGTTGCCACTGTCCCAAAATCGACATATCTCTGGGCTTTCGGGCCCCTCTCGACAGAGGGCATTAAGAGTGTGAGGATGTCTTAATTTGCTAGACATCTGGTCCCAACGAAGGTTGTTTGTCCACCTGCTTTGACCACATTCACTCGGTGACATCTGCACCACTATACCTTGATGTCATACTTCTTCAATATAACTCCGAGTGTTACCGTAACACCAATGCAATTTTACCATTATACCACAGCCAGTACGCAACCATTAACCACTCTCTACCAAACCTACCCTTTCCCTCCGGCGCAGTACTACACCCTGTAGTTCTGGCATTGTTTGTAACTACCTAATACCACTACCATCACCCCTTACACTCCATAGTGAGCTCCGGCGTTGTACCCATGTTCACTGGCAACCCTACCACATACGTACAACACCCACGGGGACCCAACCAGTCATGACCAGCCTAACATGCCACACCTTACTGATACCCGTTGCAATACGGATGTGTTCACCAACACAAATAATCCCTGACCATGCCCATGCAGGTCATCCGGATTGGGGAGCCGTCACACACGCACCACGACGCCTCCCCCACACTAACGGGAAGACTACCATGCCCATTCCCGCAGCGCAACCCCAAATAGATAACCATACCTGAAGCATGGTGGCGAATCTGGTTGCCACTGTCCCAAAATCGACATATCTCTGGGCTTTCGGGCCCCTCTCGACAGAGGGCATTAAGAGTGTGAGGATGTCTTAATTTGCTAGACATCTGGTCCCAACGAAGGTTGTTTGTCCACCTGCTTTGACCACATTCACTCGGTGACATCTGCACCACTATACCTTGATGTCATACTTCTTCAATATAACTCCGAGTGTTACCGTAACACCAATGCAATTTTACCATTATACCACAGCCAGTACGCAACCATTAACCACTCTCTACCAAACCTACCCTTTCCCTCCGGCGCAGTACTACACCCTGTAGTTCTGGCATTGTTTGTAACTACCTAATACCACTACCATCACCCCTTACACTCCATAGTGAGCTCCGGCGTTGTACCCATGTTCACTGGCAACCCTACCACATACGTACAACACCCACGGGGACCCAACCAGTCATGACCAGCCTAACATGCCACACCTTACTGATACCCGTTGCAATACGGATGTGTTCACCAACACAAATAATCCCTGACCATGCCCATGCAGGTCATCCGGATTGGGGAGCCGTCACACACGCACCACGACGCCTCCCCCACACTAACGGGAAGACTACCATGCCCATTCCCGCAGCGCAACCCCAAATAGATAACCATACCTGAAGCATGGTGGCGAATCTGGTTGCCACTGTCCCAAAATCGACATATCTCTGGGCTTTCGGGCCCCTCTCGACAGAGGGCATTAAGAGTGTGAGGATGTCTTAATTTGCTAGACATCTGGTCCCAACGAAGGTTGTTTGTCCACCTGCTTTGACCACATTCACTCGGTGACATCTGCACCACTATACCTTGATGTCATACTTCTTCAATATAACTCCGAGTGTTACCGTAACACCAATGCAATTTTACCATTATACCACAGCCAGTACGCAACCATTAACCACTCTCTACCAAACCTACCCTTTCCCTCCGGCGCAGTACTACACCCTGTAGTTCTGGCATTGTTTGTAACTACCTAATACCACTACCATCACCCCTTACACTCCATAGTGAGCTCCGGCGTTGTACCCATGTTCACTGGCAACCCTACCACATACGTACAACACCCACGGGGACCCAACCAGTCATGACCAGCCTAACATGCCACACCTTACTGATACCCGTTGCAATACGGATGTGTTCACCAACACAAATAATCCCTGACCATGCCCATGCAGGTCATCCGGATTGGGGAGCCGTCACACACGCACCACGACGCCTCCCCCACACTAACGGGAAGACTACCATGCCCATTCCCGCAGCGCAACCCCAAATAGATAACCATACCTGAAGCATGGTGGCGAATCTGGTTGCCACTGTCCCAAAATCGACATATCTTGGGCTTTCGGGCCCCTCTCGACAGAGGGCATTAAGAGTGTGAGGATGTCTTAATTTGCTAGACATCTGGTCCCAACGAAGGTTGTTTGTCCACCTGCTTTGACCACATTCACTCGGTGACATCTGCACCACTATACCTTGATGTCATACTTCTTCAATATAACTCCGAGTGTTACCGTAACACCAATGCAATTTTACCATTATACCACAGCCAGTACGCAACCATTAACCACTCTCTACCAAACCTACCCTTTCCCTCCGGCGCAGTACTACACCCTGTAGTTCTGGCATTGTTTGTAACTACCTAATACCACTACCATCACCCCTTACACTCCATAGTGAGCTCCGGCGTTGTACCCATGTTCACTGGCAACCCTACCACATACGTACAACACCCACGGGGACCCAACCAGTCATGACCAGCCTAACATGCCACACCTTACTGATACCCGTTGCAATACGGATGTGTTCACCAACACAAATAATCCCTGACCATGCCCATGCAGGTCATCCGGATTGGGGAGCCGTCACACACGCACCACGACGCCTCCCCCACACTAACGGGAAGACTACCATGCCCATTCCCGCAGCGCAACCCCAAATAGATAACCATACCTGAAGCATGGTGGCGAATCTGGTTGCCACTGTCCCAAAATCGACATATCTCTGGGCTTTCGGGCCCCTCTCGACAGAGGGCATTAAGAGTGTGAGGATGTCTTAATTTGCTAGACATCTGGTCCCACGAAGGTTGTTTGTCCACCTGCTTTGACCACATTCACTCGGTGACATCTGCACCACTATACCTTGATGTCATACTTCTTCAATATAACTCCGAGTGTTACCGTAACACCAATGCAATTTTACCATTATACCACAGCCAGTACGCAACCATTAACCACTCCTCTACCAAACCTACCCTTTCCCTCCGGCGCAGTACTACACCCTGTAGTTCTGGCATTGTTTGTAACTACCTAATACCACTACCATCACCCCTTACACTCCATAGTGAGCTCCGGCGTTGTACCCATGTTCACTGGCAACCCTACCACATACGTACAACACCCACGGGGACCCAACCAGTCATGACCAGCCTAACATGCCACACCTTACTGATACCCGTTGCAATACGGATGTGTTCACCAACACAAATAATCCCTGACCATGCCCATGCAGGTCATCCGGATTGGGGAGCCGTCACACACGCACCACGACGCCTCCCCCCACACTAACGGGAAGACTACCATGCCCATTCCCGCAGCGCAACCCCAAATAGATAACCATACCTGAAGCATGGTGGCGAATCTGGTTTGCCACTGTCCAAAATCGACATATCTCTGGGCTTTCGGGCCCCTCTCGACAGAGGGCATTAAGAGTGTGAGGATGTCTTAATTTGCTAGACATCTGGTCCCAACGAAGGTTGTTTGTCCACCTGCTTTGACCACATTCACTCGGTGACATCTGCACCACTATACCTTGATGTCATACTTCTTCAATATAACTCCGAGTGTTACCGTAACACCAATGCAATTTTACCATTATACCACAGCCAGTACGCAACCATTAACCACTCTCTACCAAACCTACCCTTTCCCTCCGGCGCAGTACTACACCCTGTAGTTCTGGCATTGTTTGTAACTACCTAATACCACTACCATCACCCCTTACACTCCATAGTGAGCTCCGGCGTTGTACCCATGTTCACTGGCAACCCTACACATACGTACAACACCCACGGGGACCCAACCAGTCATGACCCAGCCTAACATGCCACACCTTACTGATACCCGTTGCAATACGGATGTGTTCACCAACACAAATATCCCTGACCATGCCCATGCAGGTCATCCGGATTGGGGAGCCGTCACACACGCACCACGACGCCTCCCCCACACTAACGGGAAGGACTACCATGCCCATTCCGCAGCGCAACCCCAAATAGATAACCATACCTGAAGCATGGTGGCGAATCTGGTTGCCACTGTCCCAAAATCGACATATCTCTGGGCTTTCGGGCCCCTCTCGACAGAGGGCATTAAGAGTGTGAGGATGTCTTAATTTGCTAGACATCTGGTCCCACGAAGGTTGTTTGTTCACCTGCTTTGACCACATTCACTCGGTGACATCTGCACCACTATACCTTGATGTCATACTTCTTCAATATAACTCCGAGTGTTACCGTAACACCAATGCAATTTTACCATTATACCACAGCCAGTACGCAACCATTAACCACTCTCTACCAAACCTACCCTTTCCCTCCGGCGCAGGTACTACACCCTGTAGTTCTGGCATTGTTTGTAACTACCTAATACCACTACCATCACCCCTTACACTCCATAGTGAGCTCCGGCGTTGTACCCATGTTCACTGGCAACCCTACCACATACGTACAACACCCACGGGGACCCAACCAGTCATGACCAGCCTAACATGCCACACCTTACTGATACCCGTTGCAATACGGATGTGTTCACCAACACAAATAATCCCTGACCATGCCCATGCAGGTCATCCGGATTGGGGAGCCGTCACACACGCACCACGACGCCTCCCCCACACTAACGGGAAGACTACCATGCCCATTCCCGCAGCGCAACCCAAATAGATAACCATACCTGAAGCATGGTGGGCGAATCTGGTTGCCACTGTCCCAAAATCGACATATCTCTGGGCTTTCGGGCCCCTCTCGACAGAGGGCATTAAGAGTGTGAGGATGTCTTAATTTGCTAGACATCTGGTCCCAACGAAGGTTGTTTGTCCACCTGCTTTGACCACATTCACTCGGTGACATCTGCACCACTATACCTTGATGTCATACTTCTTCAATATAACTCCGAGTGTTACCGTAACACCAATGCAATTTTACCATTATACCACAGCCAGTACGCAACCATTAACCACTCTCTACCAAACCTACCCTTTCCCTCCGGCGCAGTACTACACCCTGTAGTTCTGGCATTGTTTGTAACTACCTAATACCACTACCATCACCCCTTACACTCCATAGTGAGCTCCGGCGTTGTACCCATGTTCACTGGCAACCCTACCACATACGTACAACACCCACGGGGACCCAACCAGTCATGACCAGCCTAACATGCCACACCTTACTGATACCCGTTGCAATACGGATGTGTTCACCAACACAAATAATCCCTGACCATGCCCATGCAGGTCATCCGGATTGGGGAGCCGTCACACACGCACCACGACGCCTCCCCCACACTAACGGGAAGACTACCATGCCCATTCCCGCAGCGCAACCCCAAATAGATAACCATACCTGAAGCATGGTGGCGAATCTGGTTGCCACTGTCCCAAAATCGACATATCTCTGGGCTTTCGGGCCCCTCTCGACAGAGGGCATTAAGAGTGTGAGGATGTCTTAATTTGCTAGACATCTGGTCCCAACGAAGGTTGTTTGTCCACCTGCTTTGACCACATTCACTCGGTGACATCTGCACCACTATACCTTGATGTCATACTTCTTCAATATAACTCCGAGTGTTACCGTAACACCAATGCAATTTTACCATTATACCACAGCCAGTACGCAACCATTAACCACTCTCTACCAAACCTACCCTTTCCCTCCGGCGCAGTACTACACCCTGTAGTTCTGGCATTGTTTGTAACTACCTAATACCACTACCATCACCCCTTACACTCCATAGTGAGCTCCGGCGTTGTACCCATGTTCACTGGCAACCCTACCACATACGTACAACACCCACGGGGACCCAACCAGTCATGACCAGCCTAACATGCCACACCTTACTGATACCCGTTGCAATACGGATGTGTTCACCAACACAAATAATCCCTGACCATGCCCATGCAGGTCATCCGGATTGGGGAGCCGTCACACACGCACCACGACGCCTCCCCCACACTAACGGGAAGACTACCATGCCCATTCCCGCAGCGCAACCCCAAATAGATAACCATACCTGAAGCATGGTGGCGAATCTGGTTGCCACTGTCCCAAAATCGACATATCTCTGGGCTTTCGGGCCCCTCTCGACAGAGGGCATTAAGAGTGTGAGGATGTCTTAATTTGCTAGACATCTGGTCCCAACGAAGGTTGTTTGTCCACCTGCTTTGACCACATTCACTCGGTGACATCTGCACCACTATACCTTGATGTCATACTTCTTCAATATAACTCCGAGTGTTACCGTAACACCAATGCAATTTTACCATTATACCACAGCCAGTACGCAACCATTAACCACTCTCTACCAAACCTACCCTTTCCCTCCGGCGCAGTACTACACCCTGTAGTTCTGGCATTGTTTGTAACTACCTAATACCACTACCATCACCCCTTACACTCCATAGTGAGCTCCGGCGTTGTACCCATGTTCACTGGCAACCCTACCACATACGTACAACACCCACGGGGACCCAACCAGTCATGACCAGCCTAACATGCCACACCTTACTGATACCCGTTGCAATACGGATGTGTTCACCAACACAAATAATCCCTGACCATGCCCATGCAGGTCATCCGGATTGGGGAGCCGTCACACACGCACCACGACGCCTCCCCCACACTAACGGGAAGACTACCATGCCCATTCCCGCAGCGCAACCCCAAATAGATAACCATACCTGAAGCATGGTGGCGAATCTGGTTGCCACTGTCCCAAAATCGACATATCTCTGGGCTTTCGGGCCCCTCTCGACAGAGGGCATTAAGAGTGTGAGGATGTCTTAATTTGCTAGACATCTGGTCCCAACGAAGGTTGTTTGTCCACCTGCTTTGACCACATTCACTCGGTGACATCTGCACCACTATACCTTGATGTCATACTTCTTCAATATAACTCCGAGTGTTACCGTAACACCAATGCAATTTTACCATTATACCACAGCCAGTACGCAACCATTAACCACTCTCTACCAAACCTACCCTTTCCCTCCGGCGCAGTACTACACCCTGTAGTTCTGGCATTGTTTGTAACTACCTAATACCACTACCATCACCCCTTACACTCCATAGTGAGCTCCGGCGTTGTACCCATGTTCACTGGCAACCCTACCACATACGTACAACACCCACGGGGACCCAACCAGTCATGACCAGCCTAACATGCCACACCTTACTGATACCCGTTGCAATACGGATGTGTTCACCAACACAAATAATCCCTGACCATGCCCATGCAGGTCATCCGGATTGGGGAGCCGTCACACACGCACCACGACGCCTCCCCCACACTAACGGGAAGACTACCATGCCCATTCCCGCAGCGCAACCCCAAATAGATAACCATACCTGAAGCATGGTGGCGAATCTGGTTGCCACTGTCCCAAAATCGACATATCTCTGGGCTTTCGGGCCCCTCTCGACAGAGGGCATTAAGAGTGTGAGGATGTCTTAATTTGCTAGACATCTGGTCCCAACGAAGGTTGTTTGTCCACCTGCTTTGACCACATTCACTCGGTGACATCTGCACCACTATACCTTGATGTCATACTTCTTCAATATAACTCCGAGTGTTACCGTAACACCAATGCAATTTTACCATTATACCACAGCCAGTACGCAACCATTAACCACTCTCTACCAAACCTACCCTTTCCCTCCGGCGCAGTACTACACCCTGTAGTTCTGGCATTGTTTGTAACTACCTAATACCACTACCATCACCCCTTACACTCCATAGTGAGCTCCGGCGTTGTACCCATGTTCACTGGCAACCCTACCACATACGTACAACACCCACGGGGACCCAACCAGTCATGACCAGCCTAACATGCCACACCTTACTGATACCCGTTGCAATACGGATGTGTTCACCAACACAAATAATCCCTGACCATGCCCATGCAGGTCATCCGGATTGGGGAGCCGTCACACACGCACCACGACGCCTCCCCCACACTAACGGGAAGACTACCATGCCCATTCCCGCAGCGCAACCCCAAATAGATAACCATACCTGAAGCATGGTGGCGAATCTGGTTGCCACTGTCCCAAAATCGACATATCTCTGGGCTTTCGGGCCCCTCTCGACAGAGGGCATTAAGAGTGTGAGGATGTCTTAATTTGCTAGACATCTGGTCCCAACGAAGGTTGTTTGTCCACCTGCTTTGACCACATTCACTCGGTGACATCTGCACCACTATACCTTGATGTCATACTTCTTCAATATAACTCCGAGTGTTACCGTAACACCAATGCAATTTTACCATTATACCACAGCCAGTACGCAACCATTAACCACTCTCTACCAAACCTACCCTTTCCCTCCGGCGCAGTACTACACCCTGTAGTTCTGGCATTGTTTGTAACTACCTAATACCACTACCATCACCCCTTACACTCCATAGTGAGCTCCGGCGTTGTACCCATGTTCACTGGCAACCCTACCACATACGTACAACACCCACGGGGACCCAACCAGTCATGACCAGCCTAACATGCCACACCTTACTGATACCCGTTGCAATACGGATGTGTTCACCAACACAAATAATCCCTGACCATGCCCATGCAGGTCATCCGGATTGGGGAGCCGTCACACACGCACCACGACGCCTCCCCCACACTAACGGGAAGACTACCATGCCCATTCCCGCAGCGCAACCCCAAATAGATAACCATACCTGAAGCATGGTGGCGAATCTGGTTGCCACTGTCCCAAAATCGACATATCTCTGGGCTTTCGGGCCCCTCTCGACAGAGGGCATTAAGAGTGTGAGGATGTCTTAATTTGCTAGACATCTGGTCCCAACGAAGGTTGTTTGTCCACCTGCTTTGACCACATTCACTCGGTGACATCTGCACCACTATACCTTGATGTCATACTTCTTCAATATAACTCCGAGTGTTACCGTAACACCAATGCAATTTTACCATTATACCACAGCCAGTACGCAACCATTAACCACTCTCTACCAAACCTACCCTTTCCCTCCGGCGCAGTACTACACCCTGTAGTTCTGGCATTGTTTGTAACTACCTAATACCACTACCATCACCCCTTACACTCCATAGTGAGCTCCGGCGTTGTACCCATGTTCACTGGCAACCCTACCACATACGTACAACACCCACGGGGACCCAACCAGTCATGACCAGCCTAACATGCCACACCTTACTGATACCCGTTGCAATACGGATGTGTTCACCAACACAAATAATCCCTGACCATGCCCATGCAGGTCATCCGGATTGGGGAGCCGTCACACACGCACCACGACGCCTCCCCCACACTAACGGGAAGACTACCATGCCCATTCCCGCAGCGCAACCCCAAATAGATAACCATACCTGAAGCATGGTGGCGAATCTGGTTGCCACTGTCCCAAAATCGACATATCTCTGGGCTTTCGGGCCCCTCTCGACAGAGGGCATTAAGAGTGTGAGGATGTCTTAATTTGCTAGACATCTGGTCCCAACGAAGGTTGTTTGTCCACCTGCTTTGACCACATTCACTCGGTGACATCTGCACCACTATACCTTGATGTCATACTTCTTCAATATAACTCCGAGTGTTACCGTAACACCAATGCAATTTTACCATTATACCACAGCCAGTACGCAACCATTAACCACTCTCTACCAAACCTACCCTTTCCCTCCGGCGCAGTACTACACCCTGTAGTTCTGGCATTGTTTGTAACTACCTAATACCACTACCATCACCCCTTACACTCCATAGTGAGCTCCGGCGTTGTACCCATGTTCACTGGCAACCCTACCACATACGTACAACACCCACGGGGACCCAACCAGTCATGACCAGCCTAACATGCCACACCTTACTGATACCCGTTGCAATACGGATGTGTTCACCAACACAAATAATCCCTGACCATGCCCATGCAGGTCATCCGGATTGGGGAGCCGTCACACACGCACCACGACGCCTCCCCCACACTAACGGGAAGACTACCATGCCCATTCCCGCAGCGCAACCCCAAATAGATAACCATACCTGAAGCATGGTGGCGAATCTGGTTGCCACTGTCCCAAAATCGACATATCTCTGGGCTTTCGGGCCCCTCTCGACAGAGGGCATTAAGAGTGTGAGGATGTCTTAATTTGCTAGACATCTGGTCCCAACGAAGGTTGTTTGTCCACCTGCTTTGACCACATTCACTCGGTGACATCTGCACCACTATACCTTGATGTCATACTTCTTCAATATAACTCCGAGTGTTACCGTAACACCAATGCAATTTTACCATTATACCACAGCCAGTACGCAACCATTAACCACTCTCTACCAAACCTACCCTTTCCCTCCGGCGCAGTACTACACCCTGTAGTTCTGGCATTGTTTGTAACTACCTAATACCACTACCATCACCCCTTACACTCCATAGTGAGCTCCGGCGTTGTACCCATGTTCACTGGCAACCCTACCACATACGTACAACACCCACGGGGACCCAACCAGTCATGACCAGCCTAACATGCCACACCTTACTGATACCCGTTGCAATACGGATGTGTTCACCAACACAAATAATCCCTGACCATGCCCATGCAGGTCATCCGGATTGGGGAGCCGTCACACACGCACCACGACGCCTCCCCCACACTAACGGGAAGACTACCATGCCCATTCCCGCAGCGCAACCCCAAATAGATAACCATACCTGAAGCATGGTGGCGAATCTGGTTGCCACTGTCCCAAAATCGACATATCTCTGGGCTTTCGGGCCCCTCTCGACAGAGGGCATTAAGAGTGTGAGGATGTCTTAATTTGCTAGACATCTGGTCCCAACGAAGGTTGTTTGTCCACCTGCTTTGACCACATTCACTCGGTGACATCTGCACCACTATACCTTGATGTCATACTTCTTCAATATAACTCCGAGTGTTACCGTAACACCAATGCAATTTTACCATTATACCACAGCCAGTACGCAACCATTAACCACTCTCTACCAAACCTACCCTTTCCCTCCGGCGCAGTACTACACCCTGTAGTTCTGGCATTGTTTGTAACTACCTAATACCACTACCATCACCCCTTACACTCCATAGTGAGCTCCGGCGTTGTACCCATGTTCACTGGCAACCCTACCACATACGTACAACACCCACGGGGACCCAACCAGTCATGACCAGCCTAACATGCCACACCTTACTGATACCCGTTGCAATACGGATGTGTTCACCAACACAAATAATCCCTGACCATGCCCATGCAGGTCATCCGGATTGGGGAGCCGTCACACACGCACCACGACGCCTCCCCCACACTAACGGGAAGACTACCATGCCCATTCCCGCAGCGCAACCCCAAATAGATAACCATACCTGAAGCATGGTGGCGAATCTGGTTGCCACTGTCCCAAAATCGACATATCTCTGGGCTTTCGGGCCCCTCTCGACAGAGGGCATTAAGAGTGTGAGGATGTCTTAATTTGCTAGACATCTGGTCCCAACGAAGGTTGTTTGTCCACCTGCTTTGACCACATTCACTCGGTGACATCTGCACCACTATACCTTGATGTCATACTTCTTCAATATAACTCCGAGTGTTACCGTAACACCAATGCAATTTTACCATTATACCACAGCCAGTACGCAACCATTAACCACTCTCTACCAAACCTACCCTTTCCCTCCGGCGCAGTACTACACCCTGTAGTTCTGGCATTGTTTGTAACTACCTAATACCACTACCATCACCCCTTACACTCCATAGTGAGCTCCGGCGTTGTACCCATGTTCACTGGCAACCCTACCACATACGTACAACACCCACGGGGACCCAACCAGTCATGACCAGCCTAACATGCCACACCTTACTGATACCCGTTGCAATACGGATGTGTTCACCAACACAAATAATCCCTGACCATGCCCATGCAGGTCATCCGGATTGGGGAGCCGTCACACACGCACCACGACGCCTCCCCCACACTAACGGGAAGACTACCATGCCCATTCCCGCAGCGCAACCCCAAATAGATAACCATACCTGAAGCATGGTGGCGAATCTGGTTGCCACTGTCCCAAAATCGACATATCTCTGGGCTTTCGGGCCCCTCTCGACAGAGGGCATTAAGAGTGTGAGGATGTCTTAATTTGCTAGACATCTGGTCCCAACGAAGGTTGTTTGTCCACCTGCTTTGACCACATTCACTCGGTGACATCTGCACCACTATACCTTGATGTCATACTTCTTCAATATAACTCCGAGTGTTACCGTAACACCAATGCAATTTTACCATTATACCACAGCCAGTACGCAACCATTAACCACTCTCTACCAAACCTACCCTTTCCCTCCGGCGCAGTACTACACCCTGTAGTTCTGGCATTGTTTGTAACTACCTAATACCACTACCATCACCCCTTACACTCCATAGTGAGCTCCGGCGTTGTACCCATGTTCACTGGCAACCCTACCACATACGTACAACACCCACGGGGACCCAACCAGTCATGACCAGCCTAACATGCCACACCTTACTGATACCCGTTGCAATACGGATGTGTTCACCAACACAAATAATCCCTGACCATGCCCATGCAGGTCATCCGGATTGGGGAGCCGTCACACACGCACCACGACGCCTCCCCCACACTAACGGGAAGACTACCATGCCCATTCCCGCAGCGCAACCCCAAATAGATAACCATACCTGAAGCATGGTGGCGAATCTGGTTGCCACTGTCCCAAAATCGACATATCTCTGGGCTTTCGGGCCCCTCTCGACAGAGGGCATTAAGAGTGTGAGGATGTCTTAATTTGCTAGACATCTGGTCCCAACGAAGGTTGTTTGTCCACCTGCTTTGACCACATTCACTCGGTGACATCTGCACCACTATACCTTGATGTCATACTTCTTCAATATAACTCCGAGTGTTACCGTAACACCAATGCAATTTTACCATTATACCACAGCCAGTACGCAACCATTAACCACTCTCTACCAAACCTACCCTTTCCCTCCGGCGCAGTACTACACCCTGTAGTTCTGGCATTGTTTGTAACTACCTAATACCACTACCATCACCCCTTACACTCCATAGTGAGCTCCGGCGTTGTACCCATGTTCACTGGCAACCCTACCACATACGTACAACACCCACGGGGACCCAACCAGTCATGACCAGCCTAACATGCCACACCTTACTGATACCCGTTGCAATACGGATGTGTTCACCAACACAAATAATCCCTGACCATGCCCATGCAGGTCATCCGGATTGGGGAGCCGTCACACACGCACCACGACGCCTCCCCCACACTAACGGGAAGACTACCATGCCCATTCCCGCAGCGCAACCCCAAATAGATAACCATACCTGAAGCATGGTGGCGAATCTGGTTGCCACTGTCCCAAAATCGACATATCTCTGGGCTTTCGGGCCCCTCTCGACAGAGGGCATTAAGAGTGTGAGGATGTCTTAATTTGCTAGACATCTGGTCCCAACGAAGGTTGTTTGTCCACCTGCTTTGACCACATTCACTCGGTGACATCTGCACCACTATACCTTGATGTCATACTTCTTCAATATAACTCCGAGTGTTACCGTAACACCAATGCAATTTTACCATTATACCACAGCCAGTACGCAACCATTAACCACTCTCTACCAAACCTACCCTTTCCCTCCGGCGCAGTACTACACCCTGTAGTTCTGGCATTGTTTGTAACTACCTAATACCACTACCATCACCCCTTACACTCCATAGTGAGCTCCGGCGTTGTACCCATGTTCACTGGCAACCCTACCACATACGTACAACACCCACGGGGACCCAACCAGTCATGACCAGCCTAACATGCCACACCTTACTGATACCCGTTGCAATACGGATGTGTTCACCAACACAAATAATCCCTGACCATGCCCATGCAGGTCATCCGGATTGGGGAGCCGTCACACACGCACCACGACGCCTCCCCCACACTAACGGGAAGACTACCATGCCCATTCCCGCAGCGCAACCCCAAATAGATAACCATACCTGAAGCATGGTGGCGAATCTGGTTGCCACTGTCCCAAAATCGACATATCTCTGGGCTTTCGGGCCCCTCTCGACAGAGGGCATTAAGAGTGTGAGGATGTCTTAATTTGCTAGACATCTGGTCCCAACGAAGGTTGTTTGTCCACCTGCTTTGACCACATTCACTCGGTGACATCTGCACCACTATACCTTGATGTCATACTTCTTCAATATAACTCCGAGTGTTACCGTAACACCAATGCAATTTTACCATTATACCACAGCCAGTACGCAACCATTAACCACTCTCTACCAAACCTACCCTTTCCCTCCGGCGCAGTACTACACCCTGTAGTTCTGGCATTGTTTGTAACTACCTAATACCACTACCATCACCCCTTACACTCCATAGTGAGCTCCGGCGTTGTACCCATGTTCACTGGCAACCCTACCACATACGTACAACACCCACGGGGACCCAACCAGTCATGACCAGCCTAACATGCCACACCTTACTGATACCCGTTGCAATACGGATGTGTTCACCAACACAAATAATCCCTGACCATGCCCATGCAGGTCATCCGGATTGGGGAGCCGTCACACACGCACCACGACGCCTCCCCCACACTAACGGGAAGACTACCATGCCCATTCCCGCAGCGCAACCCCAAATAGATAACCATACCTGAAGCATGGTGGCGAATCTGGTTGCCACTGTCCCAAAATCGACATATCTCTGGGCTTTCGGGCCCCTCTCGACAGAGGGCATTAAGAGTGTGAGGATGTCTTAATTTGCTAGACATCTGGTCCCAACGAAGGTTGTTTGTCCACCTGCTTTGACCACATTCACTCGGTGACATCTGCACCACTATACCTTGATGTCATACTTCTTCAATATAACTCCGAGTGTTACCGTAACACCAATGCAATTTTACCATTATACCACAGCCAGTACGCAACCATTAACCACTCTCTACCAAACCTACCCTTTCCCTCCGGCGCAGTACTACACCCTGTAGTTCTGGCATTGTTTGTAACTACCTAATACCACTACCATCACCCCTTACACTCCATAGTGAGCTCCGGCGTTGTACCCATGTTCACTGGCAACCCTACCACATACGTACAACACCCACGGGGACCCAACCAGTCATGACCAGCCTAACATGCCACACCTTACTGATACCCGTTGCAATACGGATGTGTTCACCAACACAAATAATCCCTGACCATGCCCATGCAGGTCATCCGGATTGGGGAGCCGTCACACACGCACCACGACGCCTCCCCCACACTAACGGGAAGACTACCATGCCCATTCCCGCAGCGCAACCCCAAATAGATAACCATACCTGAAGCATGGTGGCGAATCTGGTTGCCACTGTCCCAAAATCGACATATCTCTGGGCTTTCGGGCCCCTCTCGACAGAGGGCATTAAGAGTGTGAGGATGTCTTAATTTGCTAGACATCTGGTCCCAACGAAGGTTGTTTGTCCACCTGCTTTGACCACATTCACTCGGTGACATCTGCACCACTATACCTTGATGTCATACTTCTTCAATATAACTCCGAGTGTTACCGTAACACCAATGCAATTTTACCATTATACCACAGCCAGTACGCAACCATTAACCACTCTCTACCAAACCTACCCTTTCCCTCCGGCGCAGTACTACACCCTGTAGTTCTGGCATTGTTTGTAACTACCTAATACCACTACCATCACCCCTTACACTCCATAGTGAGCTCCGGCGTTGTACCCATGTTCACTGGCAACCCTACCACATACGTACAACACCCACGGGGACCCAACCAGTCATGACCAGCCTAACATGCCACACCTTACTGATACCCGTTGCAATACGGATGTGTTCACCAACACAAATAATCCCTGACCATGCCCATGCAGGTCATCCGGATTGGGGAGCCGTCACACACGCACCACGACGCCTCCCCCACACTAACGGGAAGACTACCATGCCCATTCCCGCAGCGCAACCCCAAATAGATAACCATACCTGAAGCATGGTGGCGAATCTGGTTGCCACTGTCCCAAAATCGACATATCTCTGGGCTTTCGGGCCCCTCTCGACAGAGGGCATTAAGAGTGTGAGGATGTCTTAATTTGCTAGACATCTGGTCCCAACGAAGGTTGTTTGTCCACCTGCTTTGACCACATTCACTCGGTGACATCTGCACCACTATACCTTGATGTCATACTTCTTCAATATAACTCCGAGTGTTACCGTAACACCAATGCAATTTTACCATTATACCACAGCCAGTACGCAACCATTAACCACTCTCTACCAAACCTACCCTTTCCCTCCGGCGCAGTACTACACCCTGTAGTTCTGGCATTGTTTGTAACTACCTAATACCACTACCATCACCCCTTACACTCCATAGTGAGCTCCGGCGTTGTACCCATGTTCACTGGCAACCCTACCACATACGTACAACACCCACGGGGACCCAACCAGTCATGACCAGCCTAACATGCCACACCTTACTGATACCCGTTGCAATACGGATGTGTTCACCAACACAAATAATCCCTGACCATGCCCATGCAGGTCATCCGGATTGGGGAGCCGTCACACACGCACCACGACGCCTCCCCCACACTAACGGGAAGACTACCATGCCCATTCCCGCAGCGCAACCCCAAATAGATAACCATACCTGAAGCATGGTGGCGAATCTGGTTGCCACTGTCCCAAAATCGACATATCTCTGGGCTTTCGGGCCCCTCTCGACAGAGGGCATTAAGAGTGTGAGGATGTCTTAATTTGCTAGACATCTGGTCCCAACGAAGGTTGTTTGTCCACCTGCTTTGACCACATTCACTCGGTGACATCTGCACCACTATACCTTGATGTCATACTTCTTCAATATAACTCCGAGTGTTACCGTAACACCAATGCAATTTTACCATTATACCACAGCCAGTACGCAACCATTAACCACTCTCTACCAAACCTACCCTTTCCCTCCGGCGCAGTACTACACCCTGTAGTTCTGGCATTGTTTGTAACTACCTAATACCACTACCATCACCCCTTACACTCCATAGTGAGCTCCGGCGTTGTACCCATGTTCACTGGCAACCCTACCACATACGTACAACACCCACGGGGACCCAACCAGTCATGACCAGCCTAACATGCCACACCTTACTGATACCCGTTGCAATACGGATGTGTTCACCAACACAAATAATCCCTGACCATGCCCATGCAGGTCATCCGGATTGGGGAGCCGTCACACACGCACCACGACGCCTCCCCCACACTAACGGGAAGACTACCATGCCCATTCCCGCAGCGCAACCCCAAATAGATAACCATACCTGAAGCATGGTGGCGAATCTGGTTGCCACTGTCCCAAAATCGACATATCTCTGGGCTTTCGGGCCCCTCTCGACAGAGGGCATTAAGAGTGTGAGGATGTCTTAATTTGCTAGACATCTGGTCCCAACGAAGGTTGTTTGTCCACCTGCTTTGACCACATTCACTCGGTGACATCTGCACCACTATACCTTGATGTCATACTTCTTCAATATAACTCCGAGTGTTACCGTAACACCAATGCAATTTTACCATTATACCACAGCCAGTACGCAACCATTAACCACTCTCTACCAAACCTACCCTTTCCCTCCGGCGCAGTACTACACCCTGTAGTTCTGGCATTGTTTGTAACTACCTAATACCACTACCATCACCCCTTACACTCCATAGTGAGCTCCGGCGTTGTACCCATGTTCACTGGCAACCCTACCACATACGTACAACACCCACGGGGACCCAACCAGTCATGACCAGCCTAACATGCCACACCTTACTGATACCCGTTGCAATACGGATGTGTTCACCAACACAAATAATCCCTGACCATGCCCATGCAGGTCATCCGGATTGGGGAGCCGTCACACACGCACCACGACGCCTCCCCCACACTAACGGGAAGACTACCATGCCCATTCCCGCAGCGCAACCCCAAATAGATAACCATACCTGAAGCATGGTGGCGAATCTGGTTGCCACTGTCCCAAAATCGACATATCTCTGGGCTTTCGGGCCCCTCTCGACAGAGGGCATTAAGAGTGTGAGGATGTCTTAATTTGCTAGACATCTGGTCCCAACGAAGGTTGTTTGTCCACCTGCTTTGACCACATTCACTCGGTGACATCTGCACCACTATACCTTGATGTCATACTTCTTCAATATAACTCCGAGTGTTACCGTAACACCAATGCAATTTTACCATTATACCACAGCCAGTACGCAACCATTAACCACTCTCTACCAAACCTACCCTTTCCCTCCGGCGCAGTACTACACCCTGTAGTTCTGGCATTGTTTGTAACTACCTAATACCACTACCATCACCCCTTACACTCCATAGTGAGCTCCGGCGTTGTACCCATGTTCACTGGCAACCCTACCCACATACGTACAACACCCACGGGGACCCAACCAGTCATGACCAGCCTAACATGCCACACCTTACTGATACCCGTTGCAATACGGATGTGTTCACCAACACAAATAATCCCTGACCATGCCCATGCAGGTCATCCGGATTGGGGAGCCGTCACACACGCACCACGACGCCTCCCCCACACTAACGGGAAGACTACCATGCCCATTCCCGCAGCGCAACCCCAAATAGATAACCATACCTGAAGCATGGTGGCGAATCTGGTTGCCACTGTCCCAAAATCGACATATCTCTGGGCTTTCGGGCCCCTCTCGACAGAGGGCATTAAGAGTGTGAGGATGTCTTAATTTGCTAGACATCTGGTCCCAACGAAGGTTGTTTGTCCACCTGCTTTGACCACATTCACTCGGTGACATCTGCACCACTATACCTTGATGTCATACTTCTTCAATATAACTCCGAGTGTTACCGTAACACCAATGCAATTTTACCATTATACCACAGCCAGTACGCAACCATTAACCACTCTCTACCAAACCTACCCTTTCCCTCCGGCGCAGTACTACAACCCTGTAGTTCTGGCATTGTTTGTAACTACCTAATACCACTACCATCACCCCTTACACTCCATAGTGAGCTCCGGCGTTGTACCCATGTTCACTGGCAACCCTACCACATACGTACAACACCCACGGGGACCCAACCAGTCATGACCAGCCTAACATGCCACACCTTACTGATACCGTTGCAATACGGATGTGTTCACC